>JACEOJ010005757.1:16536-36529 GCA_013761285.1 Campoletis sonorensis | reverse complement strand
GAGAGAGAGAGAGAGAGAGAGAGAGAGAGAGAGAGAGAGAGAGAGAGGGAGAAGAGCGCGTGTTGCGAAAGCGAACAAATAAACGACGCGAGAGAACGAGGGATGCTGGCTCTATACTCTGTTCCGAGCCTGCCTCGATATCGACCCAGGCATGACCAGCCAATACGGAAAGCTAGAGCCGCTGTTAGGACTCGTCTCGAAGTAGCTCGAGACCGGTAGACGAGAGATTTCGGATCTCGTAAGTTATTCTCGCATCCTCTCGTACATTCTCCGTGTGTGTAACGAACCGAGCATTTGCAAAATATAATCAACCGGATTATCAAATTTTCTGAGATCTGGACCAATCTCCATTCTGGCAACTTCTGTTCTTGGCTATTTCTATTTTTTTGGCAGACTCGAGTCACACAAATTTCATCTCGTATTACATTTTTTTAAACGTTCTTCCTCGGACTCGTTCGTTTCCTGGATTTTGGCAGTTTGGATCCTAACTTTTTTTTTTTTTTATTGATTATTCATACTTTTCCTGCGGATAATCTCAGTTTTTAGAACAGAAGAAAAAACACATTCCTTCAAACGGAAACTGTAACACGAAGGATATCGATCACCCGCGATTTAACTTTTGGATGCGGTTAAAAATATTGATACAACTTTTGACAAAGTATTCGACGAAGAATTCAGACCTCATTAGAGTTACAAATCGCTTGCGGGTTCCCTGGCAAAAGTCGTTCGATTCTTTCGGTGAAACGACAAAGGACGAATGATAAAGCCCTCACAAGTCTCGTTACATGACTAGTAGAAAAAGCATGTACTTGTCGGACCACTGGGTCAAGCGTTTTTTACATTGTCTAGTTTTCCCGAAACTGGATATCCCAAGAAATTTTTTATCAAGGCACAATGCCATAAATAAAAATAAATAATAATAATAACGATAATAATAAAATAATGCAACTAAGACATGTTTTTCTTTCCATTTTAACGTAATATTTTCTTGACATAACCTCCAGTGCAGACGATAATTAAAACGCGGGTACGTTACTTCGGGACTTGATGCGGTAATGCATGAGCAAATTCTCATTTACAATTAAAATTTTTCTTCCGCCACCGAATCGAAAATGTGACTGAAAATAATTAAGCAAAAAGCTTGGAAGTAAGAGTAAGAAAGAAAAAAGAAAAATTCATACACGCTGCATCCTAATAATCCTTGGGAACCTTTCGCTCATTTTACCCACAAATTTCTTGCCCATTTCCTCTCGAAGCACAGCGAGGTAATTTTATTCAATGGCGGCTTGCTCGTGAAAGCTTTGTGCGAGGGGAGTTAAATAATGAGGAAGCGATGTTCAATGTTCTAATTTCATTTGCGCGTATTGTTACGCGGCCAGCGCATATTGTTGCCATGTACGTTTGGACGAAAAGGTTTATCGACGAATAATGCGCGAATAGAGAAGAAAAAAATAAATGGAAAGGGATGAAAAACTGTGTTTTAGTGTGACTTCGAGGCGCGATAAAGGTGCTTCAAAAATAGAAAAAGCTCTCTCATGAAACAAGGTCACCGCATCAAGAGTGGAATATAAAAAAAAAAGAAAAAAAAAAACAGCCGTACAAAGAGATAATGTACCGGCACATATTTATTCGTAATGTCTATGGTCCATTTCCCTTCACCTCCATTTGGTTAACAATCACAATAAACATTTGTTTCCATTTCGAGAATTCTGAAGGATACAAAAATAACATCAGTTTCACACCAAATATTGCAACAAATGGTGTCGTGCATTTACATTACCACTGATTTCATGATTCCTGCGTATTTTTTTTTCCCACAATAACACCGAAACTTTTCTATTTCATTTTTTTCGTTCTATCAATTGCAGAGCAACCGGGGACGAAATTTGTTTTAAAAAATCACGATTTTTGACCGTTTAGTTTCGAAGGTACAGCGATATAAAGAATTGAGAAAAACTTCGTATTAGATATTTTCCCCGAAAGTTTATATGTTTTTATTACATTCCTACAATATGTACAGCTAACATTATTCCATTATTACACAAGTTTCCAAACATTAACCGCACGGAGAGTTAACTTCTGAACGTGAATGTTGCGATACTACTGCGTTGAGGCATAAATTCGAAAAGTAATGTTTTTTTTTTGCTTTTAGTATCCGCAACACCCATTACAAGAAAAATCTAGACTCAATAGTTGTTCTTTAATAGTTGGTGATGTCTTGGAAATATTGAAGTTGAGAAAATCGCGAAATTCCACGTTATATTGCTGAACAAACCTGCCGAGCGTACATGTCCACAGCAACTTCTTCCTAATTTACTACTGGGTCGTTTTTGTGTATGAAAAAAAAATTCGAGAAAAATTTTCAACCGCTTATGCATCCGATCGCCGAAGCTACGAACCATCCGGAAACCCATCGCTCTCGTTTACCGCGTTTCCCATGTCACAGTATTTATTTTTTTTATTTTTTTCATACTTATTTAAATTTACAGGGATGTTGAAAAGTTATTTGTCGTAAAAGGAGTGTTTTCTGTCGAGGAGACGAGAAGACAAGTCTCAAGTGGTGTAAGCACACCCCCGAGACGAGACACAGGCTGCTGTGGAGCTTTTACTCAGTCTCGCCTCCGAACAATCAACTTCCGCGGTCGATGTGTTTTTTTTTCTCTTCTCACGCGCTTCTCTGCCTTGCTGGAATAATCCCACAACTCGTCCTTATTGTTGTCTCGACTTTTTGTGTAGTGACCCATGCTTCTCTCTTTTAACCTGCCCTTACATCGCACACCGCGACCTTTTTCCTATTATAATCTCTTTTACTTCTCCCTCCCCGTCAAAAATGCCGACATTTATAACTATTTTTTTTCAGCTTACAAAAATAAGGGTTCTCTTCATTTTGGGCAAATGAAATTTCGGTAAATGCAAGTAAATTTGTTAATCAAATTTGCTACAACAATTACTACGACAATTTATTCGTTGTTCAATGGAAACTGACCGAAAGGTTGACAATGACCGGTGGATGAAACGTTCTCCGGGTCAGATTGACCCAGTGTGACGTTAAAAAATTGTTTGCCCTTTTGCATCATTAACTTTCAGTTTGAAATGTATATAGAAATAGGCACAAGTAAAAATGAACCATCGAAAAACATTGCTCGACATAAAACCACCCTTCGACCGTGGACCATGATTTTATTTAGCTTTTGTTGTTTATACCCTTGCCTTTTGCCTCGATTGTTCACAACAATTCTTCACTTTTGTCATGACTTGAATTTTCATCGATTTGTCTCTCGATTTATTAGACACCCATGATGAAACTTACGGCGACCAAATGTTCCCCATGACTTTGCTTAATTTTTTCATGCCTCCATGTTAAATTATTGGGTGAGCGAGTCATCGGACTTACGACAACGCTGCATCATCGTTTTCGTACGACCATTAATGAGATTATAATTTTATTAGTTTGTATTTTTTTTTTGGATCCAATTAAATTGTTTGATTCTTTTAATCCTGTAATGCAAATTGACGGAAATCTTTTGGAATTGTAATTTGCCAAAGTTAACAACGTATCAATTTTTTTTTGACTTTTTTATTCGTAGATTTTTACGAAGAATGATCAGGGCTTGGAAATGATGGATCAGGATTTCCTAGACTCTCTGAAAGTTGCGGTAACGAGTAACCGACTTCCTCGGAGTAATTGTGGATTGTAGAGCGCAGCTCTTGAATTAATGCTGCTTGGTTCTCAAGACGACGAGACAGATCGCTCTTACGTTCCTTCAGTGTAGTTAATTCCTGTTCTTTCGCTTCATCCAACAGCTGTGAGATCGCAGCTGACTTGCTTGATTCGTAAATGACGAATGTCGCCAATATCAGGAATACCAGCGTCTGACATTAAAGAGATCAATTTTTTATATTTATCATTAGTATTTATTTTGATGAAGAAAATAAGATTTTTTAAAATTTGAAATATTTACTTCGATCATGAGTTGTGCTCCAACTTCCATAGCTTTAGCTTCGTCGATATTCTTGATTCGTGTTATTTCGAAATCGGTTTGAACATTATTTAATTTATCAGATCGAAGATATATTTTCATCACGTTTTCCCACCAGTGATAATATTGTCCCGGTGTTATTAGAAAATGTTGCCTGAAGGTGGGACGTTCTTTTGCAAAATCGATTATCGAGGCTGACAGAGGTTTGGTTATTTGTCGACAAAGTTGGAGAATTAGTTTGGACCCAGGAAATCCACCCCCCGTCATTCTACGTTCATTTAAATCTTTTTTTTCGTTCTCAATTAACCTGTCAAAAAAACTTCCAACATTCGCCCTCATAATATTCAACTTCAGTCAGAAGTAAAAAAAAAAAGCATCGAGTTTTAACCATGTTCGAAACCGTTAAAAAATTCAATTCCCCATGTTTATCTTATAAAATTACCCTTTTTGCTAACAACGAAAAAAAAAACAACCGAAATTCTGGAATATGAATTGATAATTTGATAAAATCCAGTTTTGTCAAATAAATGAATAAAAATCAAGATTTTTTATTCGTCTCTTATAAAAAGCGATCACTTTGACCCGATTTTCTTTTTAGAACCGATGTTCTCCAAATTCCTTCATCCATGCTTAATAAAAATGAACGTAAAATTAAATAGAGCGTGACACATAGAAAATCGGAAGTATGAATAATGTGTGAGTTAAAAGAGAAGAGAGTGTAGGGTAGAATTGAAAAAATTTGTTAGTAGTTATGGCACTTGAAAAATCTCTTTTTTCTTCGATGTCTTTGTCCGTGTGTGTAAGCCACTCGAAACGTGAATTTTTCGCATCCGTCTTCGAGGGACATCCTTTCACTTTTATTGAAAGATCGATCGTCCTACGTATTTCGATAGAGTACATACATAAGACTAGCCTATTTCTGAAAGGCTTCGAAGTACATTTATGTGCGCTACGAATAAAGCACAAGACCCTTTGCCGGGGAAGATAAACGGGATAAAAAATAAAAATGAAGAAGGATCGTTTATTCTGGGAGCATCAAAAGTTCACAGTTCGTCTGAGAATTGTGAGCTGAGGAAGGATCTTTAAGGACGTTTGCATATATTTATCGGCTCGTACGTAGACGAAAAATCTACCGAAATACTTTGAATCTATTTATTACTCATGAATAACATTGAAACGTTATACATAAAGTGGAAAAATAAAAATATAACAAAAAAGTATTTCATTGCAGCATCGCAACGGTCTGACCTATGCGGATTTTTCTACTGAAATGTCGAATCCCTTCTGAATAATTCATGATAAATCTCATTATTTTGGGATTTTCATCATTAAGTATGTTTGACAAGAAGGAGATCACAACAATAATGTCAAATATACAGACATGTGTTCGAGACAAGGCTGTTGTTTTTATTCTCTTTCATTCTTTTTTAACATCGCGAACGATAATCGATACCGATAGTGCACGTATTAATGTCCCACGCAGAGTCATCGGGGAAAGCACGTTTTCACCAAACCCTTTGGACTGAAAGAACACACCAACGGCGTGACATTTCAAAGTTCATAGTTCGCGTTCCGATCGATATTTCTATCTCTACACTCTCTCCCCCCCTCCCTCCTTCTCTCTCTTTCTCTCTCTCCTTGCCAGCTTCCACAACATGAACGGACGGTCAAGCTCCCCCTCGCTCATTTACATGTATATGAATCACTTCACCAAAATCGACCAAACTTTGTCTCTCGTACTTTCGGATTTCACTACGATTTTCTGATTTTTTACCATCCTTTGTTCATCAAATTCTATTCGTCGTCCTTTTTTCTACCCTTTGACTCTTAGAAATCCTATTTTTCGACAAAATATTATCTAACGTGGTTAAGAAGATTCAAACATTTTAATCCTCATTTCAAACAGGTTTGTGCTTTTAATGAAAGGATCATCAAAAAATGAATCGAATCAATAAATAAAATAGTCATAAATATGAAGAATTTATTTTTAAGCAAGACGATCCGTAATTAAAATTAATAAGTTTCACTTTTTACTATAAAGAAATTCTCAAAAATACGTGTTTTTCGGTTTCTCGCAAATCCTCAAACGAAATTCCACGGAAAATACACGAACGTTGCCAATAGTGAGTAAAATATAAATGGTCAAGGATTCAATGAACATTTCGACCATTTGCGAGCTTTTTGAATTGGGCTTTAAAATAATTGACAAAGTTACATCTAAATTGGGAAGGTACTGCTGCAAATATTTCTAATCAATATTTGATGGAACGATGGGTATATAGAAATAGCGTATCGATGGAGTGTATTTCCGGTTGAATATCGATGCTCACGCGGAGATGAGGGCTTTTCAGGGGAAAGAGGAAGTGAAAAGAGCTAGGGTGTGTGTACAGCGGACAAGAGGGCCGTTTTCCGGGACGAAGGACGGTCACTCGAGCCTTTAAAAGTTCTTCTCTCTCTCTCTCTCTCCCTCCCTCTCTTTTTCTCTTATCCATGCTCTATTATGGTAATATCCATGTATTATATACACACGAATATACAGTCGCATATGTACTCGAGTGAATTTTCATTGGAACGTGTTGAATATTGGAAAAATGTTTGAGCCCGGGTACGCTGCCAATCCGAATTGGGAAGAAAATTGGAAACGTGTCCAGGACAATTTTTTAGTCTCACTCTCATGGAGCAAAGTGTATACACGTATATCGAAGTAGGCCGCACGTGTTTAATACTCTTTGACTTTTTTTTCAAACTATGCAAAAGAATATCAATATCAGGAAAGTAAAGATTATTATTTATCAATATTTTCCTATGATCCTGATTAATTGCCAATCTTATAGGAACACATGAAAAACAAGGATATCATCGTATTATCCAAGTATTATCCAAAACCTTGTCATTTATTGGGAATTCAATTTTCACTTTCCAGATTTCGTGATAAACTCCGATTCGGTTATACATATGGACGCAGGACATATATAAATGTATGGACACTCGACAAAAGCGGTTGAATTTAGTCAGAGAGAGAGAGAGAGAGAGAGAGTTCACAGCATGCAGTGCAAATATGAATATTCAACAAAGTTGGCTCGGCCTCATCGTCAAATAATGAAATGACGTTTAGTTCAGAATCTCAATGTTATTTTATTTCTTCTAATTTACATGCGAATGACGAATATTGACATCACGTGATTTCCCGGGTTGGTAATGTGATTATTTTTCTTGTAATCGCTCGAAAAAAAAAACAAATCGACTTTTCTCGGAATGAGGAAGACAGCAGGATGCTCGTGCGGATATATTTATTCCGGCTAATGAAAAAATCAGTAAATTGGCATTGGGTTTGGGAGGGTAGTTTGCGAGAGGGATTCTAATGTTGAAAAAATACTTGAGATTTTATTTAGACGAGTAACAAAAGTGAATCATCGTCTTGTTGATAAAAAGCGAGAGGGCGTTTGTATATATTTAGACAAAAGCTCGCTCAGGTACAAAGTTTGAAAGTGGGCGAACAAGCGCGACGGGGGGTGGCGGCGTTGTATTCGTCGCGGTCGTTGGGCGGTGAGAAATAAAAGAGAGGGGATGTTGGGAGCGAGGTCGGAAGGGATGCTGGAGCTTGATGCGGTATATCCGCTCTCTTCTCTCTCCCTCTCTCTCTCTCTCTCTCGAACTTTCTCGGTATATGTATACGCGGGAGAGAAACGGAGATTGAAGAGAACAGCGGGTGGTGGCGGCGCGGCAGCTACTGCGAACATGAGGGAGGGTGGTTTGTTGGCGGGGGAGAGTACTTGGATTCTATTTATAGAACGTCCGGACCTATACATAGCCGGGACAAGCTATGCATAGACCTTGCTCGTTGCTGCTGCCGTTGCTGCTGCTGCTGCTGCTGCTGCGCTCCATCCCTTTCTTTATTCTATGCTTCTTCCTCTCCATCTACTTCTTTTGCTCTTTCTTCCTTTTCGAATTCTACATTATCTACTTCTCGGCCAAAGATATGCCAAAAACATGTATAAATACATGTATACACATCTAAACATATTTCTACCGTATACGTTTGCGGGTGAGACGTATCAAAAATGTAAGGATCAACGGAATATATTAGTGTTTGCTGTTACGAAATATATACAGTGTCCTAAAAGTCACCTTCAATGTTTGCTCTACATCCAGAAAAAACATCTAGTTGATTACTTTGTTTTTTTTTTCTTCTGAGAAATGGAACACTCATTTTTCCGAATTATAGTAAAAGCAATAAAGCACGAACATGAAAAACAATATTTTTAATGTTCCAATGTTTCAAGAGTCAGTTGTCAGTCGTAATAATACATTTTTTTTGGTTCCTGCATTTTGTGCAAACCAAGACGGAGCCAGAAGCTGATTCAGATAGAGTTCTTCGGTTGAAGCCAAGAGAAATGTTGTTAATTCAAATAGATCTTTTTTTTTGGTGTATTTCTTTGCCAATTTGCATTCGAAGAGGGGCGATCGGGACTGAGGGGGGAAAAATAAAAATTTGTTAGTTGCAATAATTGACGTTCTTCGACCACCCTGTATTTAAGTCTCGGGTATATATCGGTTGTGAAAAGCTGCAGGACCACGACGCACACGTTCCATGCGGCGAAGCTGCAGGTTCAATGAAACCAGGCCACGCAGAGCACTGCCAGACTCCTTTTTCCCTCCCGGTCGCTGCTTTTTTTTTTTTTTTCTCTTATTTCCTTTCTGCTTACGTTTTCTCTCCACTTTATCTCTTTCTCGTTAAAGCTTCTATCGGTTTCGTTATGTCCTTGGCTTTTTTCTCTCCTCTCGAGACAAAAATATATATCCTCGTGTTCGGACCACTACTGTCACGATCAATCCTCCCAGTCCTCAACTTGTCGGGCGCTTCGATTATCGCAAACACATTCCCCTTTTTTTCTCCCCACCGAGTGCGATCGTCAAGAACAAATAAATGGAAGGCTAGACATTTACCGTTTTGCCGGAGTCAATGAATACACGATAGAATAAAAGTAATTTGCAAAAAAGAAAAAATACATTTACAAACACAATACGTTTCATCAATCATTTTAATTCAGTTCCAAAGTTTTCTTTTTTTTTCCTACCGAGCGAATGTGATGAAATCTTCACTTTATTCAATAGAAAAAAACGGTTTGACTGGACTACTTTTACTTGCTTTGTCAATATGACCGAGTTTAGATTTAAAAAAAACATCATCGCCAGACACGAATGACAATTTCATTCATGAGGAATCCGAGCAAAGCGTTTATTCAACGTCTGGACAGTTTCCGCAATGAATGGATCTGAACGAGCAAAAGTGTGCCAGATACTTTTTGACGATTTTTGTTGTTCTCGATTTGGTCTCGATTGATCCAAAGACCAAAGTTATTTGGATCAATGAAGAATGTCTTCATTGAGAAATTGACGACGGTGGATAACTTGATTGCCCCGCCCCGCCCCGTCCATTAAGGTCATCCATCGAAACAGTGCACTCCGATAATTAATTATTTATAATTATAAATAATTAATCTCATAAAATTGGTATTATTAGAGAGGCATCAATAAGAAAGGACTTTTTGATAGAAAAACTTGGGGATTTATTGATCTTAACAAACTGATGAGGCGCGACGTTCGGGACACCCTGTAGATTCAAGCTGAAGTGCTGCAAGTTTCAATGAAACCAGGCCATCACATGGCTGTACGAACACAGAGACACATATATGTAAATCGCTTTCACGTAATATTCTTCCCATTCACGAATCCAGCAGCACTAGCAGTGGACGATGTACTACATTTGTGCAGGCTCTATATAGACATCGTACCTGAAAGCTTTGACCTTCTAAAGAAATTCTCC
Source organism: Campoletis sonorensis (assembly GCA_013761285.1). NCBI lineage: Eukaryota > Metazoa > Arthropoda > Insecta > Hymenoptera > Ichneumonidae > Campoletis > Campoletis sonorensis. The sequence goes on along the minus strand of JACEOJ010005757.1, from coordinate 26,722 downwards.
AGTAGGTTGTACTTTTATCTACATACTGTATATTTATTTGAAAAACGATTTGCTCTTGATTTTCCTTTGACCAAGAAGCACAACCCTGGGCTTTTCTCTTCGAAGAAACTTTTGCTGCGAAGCATTTTCGCCAAAAAAGTCTCATTCCTATTAAATAAATAGCTCGACATAGAAATAAATACAGCAAAGTTATGTGCTTTGCGGGATTCATCGGAAACCGTAAGATCATCAAATCGATCTAAATACCTTGGAATTCCAATGGCGTATGCGAAGCGTGAAATTTGCATATACGAGTGAATACTGGTGGCTCAATGACGACAAGGCTTCGCGAAGGTTCGAAAGGGGAAATACGATAGCAGGCGCGAGGACCTGGTGTAGAAGGGGTTAATGCAAATAGTGCGCTCAACGTATAGTGCCGCAGGATTATCCTGGCGCAACGCAGGTTCAATGAAACCGGGCCACTGACGTCATCCACTCGTTCCATCTCTCTCTCTCTCTCTCTCTCTCTCTCTCTTCCAACCCCCGCGATCTCTTCCATTTATATACACACACAGTTTCCCTCTCCCTGGTAATTCGGTCCAGCAGCGTTGCACTCAGCGCCAGCACTCGATCATCGGTCTCAGCCTCTCCCTCTCTCTCTCTCTCTCTCTCTCTCTCTCTTTCTCGTAAACCCGAAAATGCATCGACCATTCAAGTTACGCCGAAGCCTTGGAGTACGTAATCATTTAATATATGGGAACATGGGGCAAAGCGGGCCCCATAAGGAATTAAGCTGGATGTATCGGTTTACACATCAGTCTTGATGTTACTTTTGTATCCCAAAATTGATTTGTCGGGCTTGTTTTCGATATCGTGTAAAAAAAACTGAGGCAAAATGGGCTCCCCTTGAAAATCAAATGCTCTTTAGATTCCAATTAATTTACACACCAATTATCCAATTTATCTCTTTTCTTTTTTGGTCGAAATAAAATAAACTTTTCTTAACAATTTGTGCATTGGCTGCTACCCTCAGCTCCTCCTAATTACAAGTTTCACAAAAATGGCGAATAAGTTTTAAAAAATTTCTTGCAAATTTGAGCCCCCTTCATTTTCGAGAGAGCCCAAGGGTCCATTTTGCCCCAAGTTCCCCTATTTAATGTAATGTATATAACGAAAATGTTGTTATACATCGGTATGACGTAATCTTCCACATGAACTTTATATCTATCCATAAATGCACACAAGTTAATTTGAAAATTGAAATTGGATGAGAAGTTTCTCGTCGAAGTATCGAACGAATTTAAAAGTGCAGTTATAGTTGGTATACTAATGACTGCGAACTACTTGTAAGTAGAAATAAAATGTATAGTCGGACGGAGGAAGAGAAAGAGTTAAGTAGCTGTTATCGCTGCTTCAAGTGGTTATTTCTATTCTTATTTCTTGTCTCTGTTCGCTTCTAGGGATCCAAAAGTTTCTCCTTTTTATCAAATTATTTGTTCGACTTAACTCGGGGCTTCAACTTTTCTCCGCACGGATTATTAGATATTAGTTACAAACTCGTATATTTGTACATGTTCCTCGATATATCGAACACGTTTTCTATTTAGTGACATTAATGCTGGACAGCGATAACGCGAGGGATGAGAATTTGTGCTCTCCAACACAGTATCAGGTTCAACGAAACGAGGTCACTGTCCCCTCTCCGCCGCGTTTCATCTCTACTCGCCCCCCCCCCCTCCCCCCTCCATCCGCTCCTTGTACCAAGGATGAAATGTGGTCCCATTCAAGCAGCAGAAAATTCACCCTCTTGCCCCTCGGCTGCTTCTCATGGAACGTTCGTGACTCGAATTTAAGATGCAAACCCTTGACGCGTTACTCTCGTCGTCTTACATCGTCTCGCATACTGGAAAATCTTGATATTTTTTTTCCTGCATATCAATCTTTATTTCTACTTTTTGTGACACTCCAAAACCAGTATCCGGATGGGTGACCGCTGATTAGTCGTGCTCTAATTCTGGAATTTTGATATTGGAACGAAAATAGTGTCAAAGGGTCACAGGGTGGAAGAAGCAAGTTTGAAGGATTTAACGGGAAAGTCGAAAATAATAGTGTACGAAAACAGAGGCATTAGACGCGAAGGCTGCTAAACGAAGGTTTCCGAATCGAATTAACATCGATGCCTGCGATAGCCACACATTCGCGTTATGTTCTGCAGCAGCCGCGCATGTACGAGGATCGATTACGATCGTGCGAATGTGTGTCCCAGCGTAATTAGTGCGGACTACGTTAATGCGATTGCGGCTCCTGGCCTCGATCCAAGACCGATACACTTCCACCACATATACGAAAAGCAAAATACACACATACGTGTGTTTAGATGTTGTAAACATTGGTGTATACGGTAGAATTTCGTTGCGATATCGTATACTCACGATCTTGAGGAAGGAAAGGATAATCTCATTGCTGCCAAATTGAAACTTTGCATTAATCACCGATAAGATTGACGCGCGGGTTCGTATACGCTTTATACATATTAAATCGGGGCCAATCCTGAGTTAAAAGCCATACACAGTCGAGCTCCGATTGCTCAGACTGGAAGTAGCCTCGTAACGCGTTTATCATTTCAAATGCCGACTTTCAATCAACGAAACTTGACGTCTCTCTCAGTTAATTAAAACTGCTTGAGAAAAGCAAACGCGGATTGGAGGCTGCTCGTTTATAAATGGTTAATGCAACCGTCGCAGCTCTCGACCATGTTGAATAAATGCCGCGAGTTCTAAAAGTAGCCTTCTAACGGAATTTTCAAAGTTAATTGACAGTAATCAAGCATCAATGGAAAATGTTGCTCTTTTATACGATTCGGTCGCGATGTTGCAAATTATTGAGGCTGGAAAAGAGTTGCGAAAAAAAAGACTTTTTTTAACATGTGGGTGTACCGGCGCACAAGAAATAGATAAAATGATGGAAAGAAGCCGGATCCTTTGCGTCATTTGAGGTCACAAAAGGGAGCCTCATTTTACACGGTCGCTTTATCGACGGAAACCGCGAGCGAAGGCTTGCAAATCTAGCAAACATGCCGCGTAATAAATTCGATATTGCAACTCGTATAAATTTAAGCTAGCCAGTTTGTTATTTGATGGGCATGATAATGGCAGTAACATCCTCGAGGACACGACGTCATCATTGATACACCACCGCGCACATCCCTCGTATCCATGGAAAATAAAAACGCTCCCATGTACCAGTGTTCGACGTCGACTTGCGATATAATAGGATAATAAACGCGAAAATGTGGAACGACAAAAAAAATGACGTCCCGGTGGTTATCCCGATGAAACGAGCTTAGACGTAATCCTCCCCTCGGACGCGTCTCAAACGATCTACGCGGAGAGTGGTCCATCATGACATGAAATTTAATATCGTCGCAATATTATAGATATATCTATAGTTGTCAAAAGTATACGCACATAATTCGTCACGAATAATAAATATATAAGCGTTAAAACGGCGGTGATGGGTGCATCCTCGATATATGGCTCGTGCGAGAAGGCATTTTTTCAAAGTTTTGAGGAGTTTCGGTACAAGTCGCATTCGGTGTAATGGTTCGGCTTATCTTTAAGGAGAATCAGGGGGGAAAATTTTCTTAACACAACAAAATGTTGTAACACAGCAAAATTTAGACGAATTATTTCATTTTCTAGTGGCATAACCATAGATAAATAATTTGAAGAAAAAAAACGGCAAAAAAAAAAGGTGGGATAACGTACGTCCCTTCGTGAGTCAAAGGGATGCACCGGTAGATCACACGGAATATACGTGGATTATTTGCAACATATGTTTGTGTGAATGTACATTACGCAAACACGGATTTACAGTGGCGAAAAGCAGCGCCAGAGATCGAGTACACATCGGGATACGAGATAGGCCTAATTTGAGGACCATTCAGGCATATAATTGCTGTTAGATGAGCCAATGAGTTGATGCATTCCGTTGATATATTCAATGTAATGCTATGTAATCGATGGCATACAGGTATTTTAACTGATTTTAACGCTTTCACGCGCGCGTGTCAAGCGTGAGATAGGGGGCGAGGGAGGGGAAAAACTACAGGCTGCCCCACATAAAATATTTTTGCAATGTTTCTGCATAACAATCTCTGCTGCATTAGTTTTTAAAGTTAAGTGAATTAGTTTCAAGCTAATACGTAGAAACTTCAGAATGAGTAGAAACAGACGGTACTTGCTTAAGAATGTCTTGAAGAACTTTTTTCAGGACATTTTTTGCTTTACAAAATAGGGTTCTAGTATTTTCGCTCTATTTCCAATTGTCTCGACAGTTTTTTTGTAATGAATACTCGATTGATCTCGAGGAGGGCTCCAATTCGAAACATCTTTGTACTCTTCGATCTGAAATTACAGCAAATATACGTTTACATTCGCAGATAGAGTGGCAGACAGAAAGAGAGTCGAAGAGACGTATTGACACGGCCTCGTTCGAACAAAAGTCTACACATTGATATCATATTGACACATTCCGTGGGCGATAATCAAAATCTGTATGTGTTCGTAGTTAAAGCTGCACTTGAATTTACACACAATCGACAATATCGTGCATCAAAAATTAATTACAATGACTGATCAACTATTTTTGTTGGTGTTTTTACTTCGGCGTTATTTGTAAGAAAAAAAACGGTCTAAAGGCTTGACAAATAACGAACGATTTTCACGTATAATTTGCTTGGGAACGTGATGACGTCAGTATACCGCCGCGGGATCGTTTTAAACTGCAGATCTCTCGTTGTATCGGGTATGAGCTCAAATCTTGTTTGCTATGAGATCAAGTATGACTTTTCGGATCTCTGACGGATGAGACTCGGTAAATCGAGCTCAGAGACCACGATCGTTTGAGTGAGCGAGCGAGTGACTGGCTTTTGTGCAAGACCGAAATACGTAGGCGCAAGTTCATGGGTACCGAATTAATCTCATCAGCATATGCATGTATGCACCATGGATCCACACAACCATCGACGCGCCAAAACTTTAACGGAACCACGTGCGTGTGAGCGTAAAACTCACCAACTTTACATCTGTTCTAACTTTCATATTGACAATATTATGAAATTTTATCATTTTGCATATTAATCTTAATCCGTGTAGTAAGAACTTTATGATTGAAATTATTTTGAAATTCATTATTGAAACTCTACAAATTTTATTGCTCTCGGACATGGATTCAAAATCATGTTTTCAATTCAATTTTCAATTTTGATTCAAAATCCAAAGAAATAAACAAACAGAACTCGTTCGGATTCCTCGATTTCCAACTGATAATAAAACAAAAAATATTCGAGTTCTCTTTCGAATAAAAAAGTTGAATTTTTTATAACCCAGTGGTTCTAATTTATTAAGATCTAAGGACCTAATAATCCTGATGTCTTGACCAGCCGAGAGTTGGTTGTTAGACCAAAAGTAAATTCATTTTGAGATATTCAGCGACGGCATAAGGATTCAGTGAATACGTTAAAGTCCATGTTTTTATGCAAGTAATGTACGTACAGGGTTAGAATGCATTAAATCGAGGTCGTGGGGTTCACGAGACCCTTTACATATGCAGGGAAAAGGAAGAGCCTGCATGAGAATCTTTCGATCTATTTCTATTCTACTTTTGCTCTTTATTCATGAGATTTGCTTATAAATATAGTTCGTTAATCCCATCGTATTGCATGAATCAAATATTTTTGTTCTCTTACGTCACGTGATTATAAACCAAATTATTATGTGAATGGATTTAATTTGAAGAAACAATTTTCTACAGTAAAAACTCACGGCTTTGGTGCTTTTTTTTAAGAACAGCGTGAGAGCAAAGTTTGTTTTTTGATCAGGTATTATACGATCACCGGGGTACATCCGTGAACATGAATGATTCAAGTTTTTATTTGGAGCAGCCGAGCGATGGGGTATAAAAAATTCAAAGCTCGGAATATATGGAATTCTAAAAATATAAAAAGGATGTGTATCGTCGCGGTGTTGTTTATCTCGTAGTTTGACAATAACGAGCAACGTTTCGGTCAGACTAGTGTCTCCATGAAAATTATTTGGCAAAGCCAATAATTGAATAAGTCGAATTAGCACCGTGACAATTCTGGTTATAGAGGAAGTCCCGAATTGTTCCGAATGCTTCGATCGTGAGGAATCGAATATCCCGGACACGTAAGCTTGCGGCTCCGCGTATACGCGCGTTGCTTTCAAGTAAATATAGCCGCAGCCTCGTGGCTCGTATACCTTTTGCCGCTGCAGTACATTTACATTATGTATACTATGTACATAGACACTTGAGAACGATGTTTTGGAGAAGGAAGAATGAAACGGTGTATGGGAACGATGCGGACAAGAGAAAGAGAGTTTGAGCGCGAGGGAAATCTTATCACTTTCGCGTAATTGATCGAAGTCGATAGTATCCTCGCGGAAGAGGGAAAGAGAGAGAAGGAGAGAAAGAGAGAGAGAGAGAGAAAGATAAGGGTTCGCATGGACCAATATCGATCGCGAAGCTCGCCAAATTGACGACTAGACCCAAACACGGTATATGGGGAAGGAGCTTTTCGCCCGCGACTTGGTGGCGAACCGAGGGGCGTTGCCTGCGGTAACCAAACCGGATGTACAACCGTCGTTCGTCGTCTTCTCGCGGTATACACGTTTTAATATGTATATACACTATTCATTGCTCCTCCGTCTCAAAAGTCGAACAGGCTGGAGATTAAGCTAGTATTTTTTCTAAATAAGAAAAATTCGAAATTTCATTTGGATTTTGTGAAACTAAACGACAAAAAAAAGACTCGAAAAGTTTAAAACTTTTGTTGACAAAGAATACAATGTTTCAGGAAATAAAAATCCTCAAAGCTGGGAATCGTTAATGTAATAAATAGGAAATTTGTGATTTTTGGACAGGCGCAAATTTGCCAAAATAATTTCTGTTCCGGATGTGCTATTATTGAGTTGTTGGGATGGTCGATTTGAAACTTCGGTATATAAAGTTACAGGAGTCTCCGGAGATGCGGACGAAAGAGGGGAGTTGAAGGATGTCTTCGAGAGTATCCTCAAGAATTTGATAAAGCGTGTCCCGAAGGACGTGCTAGAGAGTTTTTTTTTCTTACAAACACATTCTGGGGAATCTTGCCGAGTTGTTAGGAAGATTATGATAAAAACAAGAACATCGTTCGTGCAGGTGAAGAAATTTTAAGAGTTTCATTCAAAGAAGTTCGGACGCTAGACAAAAGTTGTCGGAAAAAGCTTCAAAAGTAACCTGTATTTTGTTAGATTTTTGAAATGAGTTGAAATCGTAAAAATTCAATTGTTTATTTATTTTTTTATTTTTTTTTCATGTCGAGCATTACGTAAATTTGTGGATCATTCGAAAGGGACGTATACGTAAAATTCGTTTGTCGGAGCAAGTGGAACGAAAATACGAAAAGGGCCCAGGTGGTAAATTTGGAGTGAAAAATAGTTGGCCCGAGGCACAGAATTTTAGAACGACAAAGATGGAGAGTGTAAGAGGGCGAGAAAGAGAAAGAGAGAAGACTAAATAATCGCACTTTGCGTTCTCGTTTCTGAAATATTCATTTTGGAGAGGCGTACGAGTGAGTCGAGGCGAGAAATGGCCCGCTGCTCCCGCGAAGTAGAAAAAGGGAGAACGGAGTCGGACGTGCAGCTGCGAGAAAGAGGTAAAGAGCAAGGAGAAGGATTCACTCGTAAACGGACGTTTTAACGTCTCGAAGTTAAAGACGTCATAACGTAAGACCTATTATACGTTGCAACTTTGCTCGCGCATCCAGCAGCCGTAAAAACGAAACCGTTTCTCGCGAGAAACCCTTGCCGAGAGATAGAGAAATAGCTTCGAGCTATTAAAAAAACAGTCAAGCCACTCGGAACACCATTTTACTTCGAAAAATTCCAACAAAATTCTCCTTTTCCAACGTCCTTATCAACAAAGTTTTGAAAAAATTTTCAATCTTTCCAAATGTTCCAAAAGTCTTTGGGATTTCAGAACAGTTTATATTTTATTTATATGTTCTTATATAAACTGAAAAAAATTCAGTGACAACAATAATTCAATTTTGAAATAGAACAAACAAAAGAAACCCAAACAAAAAGCTTTCGTCATCCAAAGACTTTACACCGGAAGTTCTAGTAATACAAAAAAACATTTGTGTTGTCAAAAAAAAGTTGCGAGCAAGACCTGTTTGTCAAATTGAACGTTTAATAGCAAAGTTTTGGCTCCTTTGTTGAAACTCCGGAAGTGAGATGGCAAAGTCATGTTTTTGCGTATTACAATGTGTGCTTGGTCGAAACTTTAATACCTTTTTCACTGGGGTTGGTACAGCTAGAAACATTACAAAATTTGGGTGTGTAAGCCTTTACGAGACATATACGTTTAATCGTGCAGTCAAACTTGAAGGGATGTTTGGAGAGCTCGAGAGTCTCGAGAAATGCTGGTGGCCAACGAGAAGGGATAAAACCATCTCTTGGGAGGCTGCATTCTTTTGTCCAGTGCATTGTGTTGTTTCCGGTTTGCGGCTCTGGCATTGAAAGCAACGGAAAGTGCACTGAGCATGTGGCTATTTCCTTATTACGTTGTTTGGAAACGACTCTTCGTAATTAAGCCCAAAATGAGATGGAAATGATCACATTTTTGCGAATTGCGTATGAGAAATAAATAATAATGTGTACGCGCAAGATTATAAATATATTTCAGGGATAATTAGGGTTCGTGAAATTAATGACGGGACCGTTCCGGGCGGAAAAGGAACGTTGTTGTTTCGGTAAAACTGCAACGTTCCCCGCGGTGATAAACAAAACAATTTATCATTCTCTTGGGGAGAATTTCTTACCCTCATTAAATATTAACCGTTACGCACGCTACTGATTGTTAAATATTTTGTACAATCACCGGCAACGACCAACCGAGTTAAGGAACCTCCGGCGAGGTCAATACTTGGTCGGGTGACCGTTCAGCCATCAATCTTCGAGCAAGAGGCAGTTTTCCTGATCAATTGAAACGAAATAAAAATATGGCCGCCTCTACTAGCTGGACTTTTCACTATTTCTCTTGGCCCTTGTTCAAATGCGATACCGTGTAGTGCGTTGCGCGTCTCATAGGAACAAGAACAGTTGCGTGGGATTAAGGGGGGTGAGGGGGTTCGTGAAAACCCCTCAAAATAAAAAATTTAAGAAATTTATCATTTGTATATTTACCAGGAAATAAACGCTTAAATTCGTTTCGCCCTATTTTTATAATTTTATGATTGGACTTATTTAAAGAACGCTGAAGCAAAATCCCCAACAAAAAAATTATTAATTTACAATATTCTAATTAGCGGTTCATACTTAGTGGAGTCATTAATTAAACTCATAATTCTTTTGTATTTAAAGTAAGAAACTTCAGATTAGACAATTTTATGAGGCTTTGGGCAAGCGGCATAAAAATAAAAAATAAAAATATTCATAAGCTAGCTATTTAATTCGGGCTTATTTCCGGATACGATTATTTCAAGTCATACAACCACAACCACAACAAGTCCGACCAAATCTCATAATCTTCAAAGCGCGAAAAACTTTCTACCGGAAGAATATCTTTCGAATGTAATTAAAATGTTCAAAAAATTATACTCCACATAAGAATTTATGATAAAACTTCTTAAATTTATTTACCAAAATCTGACACATACGTTTGTTTTTGTTGCAGATTAAAAACCCTGATTTCCGTAAGTAGCAAAATTCGGTGTTCAATGTTGTTTAACTTCAATGTTTAAATAACAATATTCCTTATTATTTTTATCATTTTTTTTTCTCAGTCTACAAACAAGCAATTATAGAGTTTATTTTGAGATCTCAAGAAATACGAGAGAATAATGACAAAATATCGTGATGATTAATTATTATATGAAACACGATTCGAGTACATGTAGAAAAAGAAAAGCTCACGCTTCACACGAGAGCTCGAGAGACGGAACTCGGCTGCTGTTCTTCTCCGCGGTCCATTCTCTATAGAGGTGGCGGCGAATGGCCGACGTGCGGGGTTGCGAAGCACGGTGTACCGCAATGCGGCTACTTTATCGCTCGGTACATCTTTCTCTCTCTCTCTCTCTCTCTCTCTCTTTCTGCTCTCACGGAACTGATGATAGTTATTTTCTTCCGATCTCTCCCTCCCCCCC
>JACEOJ010005757.1:0-16526 GCA_013761285.1 Campoletis sonorensis | reverse complement strand
TCGATGAAAGAGGAGAGGACTGGGTCGAACGATTGTTGAAGCAAATACGTTTGTTATTGTTTTTTTTCTCTAAAATACACGAGCACAAGAGTATATATACGAGTGAATAAAATAAATAGGACGTTCAATGATGTTCTCGTTGGAGCTTTCATTTAATACGACCTCGATAATAATGTCCTTATTCCTAGAACAATTGATTATTTACGCATGTAAAAATCTACTCATTCGTTTCTCTTTCGGGATTGAAATCCTTCTTCGCAATCACTATTACGTTTTTCTTTCGTTTTCATTAACCACCAAATGTTATCATTATTTTGTAGGTTCATCTCGCCAGATCCGCTAGGGCCCGACTATCTGACGGTTAAGATAATGGACGATATCTATCGTATTCCAAAATCCAAGTGCTACATGGTATTGAATCATCCAGCGATGGGAAATAAAGGGATATTGGATCAAACGCCATTTATGGAACTGGATAATATTCCAAACGTGGGAATAGTCGCTGACAAAGAAGTACCCACCGCCGCCTCGTCCAGGCCATCGATGAATTTCAACAGTAGTATACCAATGGTTAAAATAGATTGTCCCTTCGATATGGAGATCGCGGCGCCCAAGCCGGTTAAGAAGAGAGGCAAACGAGGAAGAAAGCCAGCGGCATCGACCACGAGAGAGAATAAAAAGGCTCGAGCGAAAGAAGAAACGAAGCAGGAGAACGCTGCTGACAAAAGTTCTTTCGAATGTACTTGGGTCAAGAGCGAGCCCGAAGAGGTCAAAGAGAAAGAATTTTTATGCACAACTTGCCCGAAAAAATTCCGTACCAATCGTGAACTCAAGTCTCACGAAAAGACACACTTGGAACCACGTTTCTATTGTAACGAGTGCGATTACGATACAACCGCATTGTCCACCCTCAGTATACACATGACGAGAAATCATCCGGACGAGGCTGATGCACCCTTCCAGTGTACCCAGTGCCAGAAAAGATTTCGCAAAGCTATCGATCTTCAGGAACACTACAATATTCATTTGGGCGAAAAACCATTCGCTTGTCAACGTTGCGGCAGTGCTTTTCACTTGAGACGTCAGCTCTCGGCGCATTGTCGCAAAGTACATCCCCGAAAAAAAGTCAGGGTCACGAGTACGGCTTGTAACATTTGCGGACGCGTTCTCTCCTCGAGAAGATCCCTCTCGCGTCACAAACAAACTCACAATCCTACGAAGCTCTATCTTTGCGATTTGTGCGGCAAGAATCTCAGCAACGCCGAACATCTGAAAAAACACAGACGCATTCATACCGGTGAAAAACCATACGTTTGCGATACTTGCGGCAAAGGCTTCACGGATTCGGAAAATTTGCGACTTCATCAACGCGTTCATACCGGGGAAAAACCCTACCAGTGCGATCAATGCCCAAAAGCTTTTTCGCAACGTTCCACTCTGACGATTCATCAACGAGGACACACGGGCGAGAGACCCTACGTTTGCCAAATTTGTCATCGGGGATTCTCCTGCCAGGGCAATCTCACCGCTCATCAAAAATCAACTTGCGTCTAACGATTTTCGTTACGAAACGTTTTTTTTACTTTTTAACTTTTTTTCTCTTCGAACGGTTGTTTCAAAGACTTTCTCGTTTCGCATCATCAATTAATCATTTATTTTATTCGTCATTCGTCCCGTTTATTTTTTTCGTCAATTTGTATAGCAACATTTTTTAAATCATATCGACTCACAGATTCAGTGAAGAATTCGTTTTATTTAAAGAAGAAAAGAAAAACAGTAGATAAGAAACAAATATCTAAATACGAACATAATTAATATCGAGGAGGTTGTTCCCTCGAATTCGCAATTTTCAGGATGCACTCTTCGACGATGTATCGCCTCGTATTATTCAAATAATAAATACATTTCATATATTCATGATTTTGTCTGTAAATACATTTTGTATTTGAATATGTAAAACTTTCACATATTTACAGCTTGTCGTTGGAAGACTCGCACGAGATTTATCAACCAGAAGGATTACGACGCGAATGATTTATGTCGAAATATGGGCTCGAGGACAATCCGAAGAGTCTATTTGGCCGTGTTCCGAAAAAGCTCAAGTGCGACGTTACATTCGCTCCGAAATAGGTTTCGGTTTTTAGTGCTTTAATGAATTTGCGAGTAATCACACGACATTCTTTCGTTCGAAGCCTCTCGCTGTTCATAAATTTGGTTTGGAAGTTTATCACAAAGTGGATGTTAAAAAAAAACAGACAATAGAAAATAAGCCATCGTTAGATTCCATACGATTGATTATAACGCATGTAAAAATTGTATTCACTTATTTCGTTCATTCAAGATTCGAATCCACCTCAATCGTAATCCACCGCTTTTGCCGTTATTCTTTTTCATTAACCTACAATGTTTAAATTATTTTTAGGTACATCACGCCAGATCCGCTAGGGCCAGATTATCTGACGGTTAAGATAATGGATGATTTCTATCGAATACCAAAATCCAAGTGCTACATGATGTTGACGCGTCCAAAAATCGGGGACAAATCAACGTTGGATAAAAATTTGACCAAGGATATAGAGAGTGTGGACAGCAGCAGCAAAATCGAAGGGTGTATCGACAGAGAAACAGTTTCGTTGGTGCGTTTAAAATCTAGCGAGATTCCAACGTTGAAGCTCGAGTGTACCTCGGATTTGGAGATTGCGCGTGAGCCAACGAAGAAGAGAAGAAAACGAAGGATGAACGAGGAGGAGAAGAAGAAGCGAGAGAGAGGAAAGAAAAAGTCTAGTTCGATCGAGGAAACGGAGTGTGATAAATCTGTGGATAAAGATGATTCGGAAGATTTGGACAATGTGCCGTTGGACGATCGGGAAACGCGTCGAACGGAGGATACGAATGTTGAGAATATTTTGGACAACGGTTCTGTGGATTCTGGTGGAGAAGCAGAAATCGAGGAAACAGATTCGACGGATAAGAAGAAGAAAAAAAAGAGTGATAAAAAATCGCCATCGATGCCGTACGAGTGCGAGGCTTGCGGGTACAAATTTTCTCGTAAATGGAAATACGAGAGACACATGAATTCGCATTCGAGAAAGAAAGTGGAATCGAGCAGCTTCGAGTGTGCTCCTTGCGGTAAAAATTTTACTCGTCCCTCGGCGTACAAGCAACACATGTTGAAGCACAGTAACGAGAAGCCTCACAAGTGTGACGTTTGCGACAAGGCATTCAAGAGACCGTACGAATTAAAGATGCATCGAGAGATTCACAGTGGTTCGATGCATACGTGTGACATTTGTAGTTTCAGTACAGCGTACAAAGTTTCGCTGATGGTGCACAAAAAGCGAGTTCATCAAAAAATCTATCGTCACAAGTGCGACGAGTGCGACAAGGCGTTTATGTCGAAACACGAATTGGAGGATCATCGAACTTGTCATTTGGGTGAAAAGAGTTTCATATGCGAAATATGTGGCAATGGTTTTTTACAACGAAGCTATTTGGTTCATCACAAACGCGTTGTACACGGTGTTCATAATCGAGCACCGATGGAGCTCAAGTGCGAAATGTGCGACAAAACCTTCGCCACGAAATATTGTTTGCAAAATCACGTTGGTATACACTCACAAAAATTTTTGTGCTCTCAATGTGGCAAAGAATTCGCCACTAATTATTCACTCCGAATGCACAATCGCATGCACACCGGTGAACGTCCCCACAAATGTAACATGTGCTCCAAATCATTCGCTCGATCGAACGCACTCGCAGTTCACAAACTCACTCACACCGGTCAGAGACCATACGTTTGTGATATTTGCGACAAAACTTTTACTCAACGCACCACCATGATGGCCCATCGAAGAAAACACCCTGGCAGTCATCCACCACCGCCTCGTACTTCGCTCGTCGAACTCGCCAATGCCAATGGCGATTCGAACTCCTAGTTTCGACAAAAAATACAAAATATCCAAGCGATTCACCTCTTTATCCGTGGGAATTTGCAAAGTTGTTGATTTACGAATGAATTAACTCGAATGTGTACAAGACAAATGTTAAAATTTCGAATAAATAGATAATAAGGAAAATGGACGAAAAAAAAACTTCCCAAAAATACCTCCTCTACCCCAACAACGTCACTTCTTTTTGCATGAAATGTTTTGAAATTTCATTGAGCAATAAACATCATCGTGTGTCAATGACATTTTCTTCTTCCTCGTTGTATTATTTATCATTAAATCGACTGACTAAATTATCATTGTTTTTAGGTCTGCCGTACCAGATCCCCTAGAATCGGAGTTTCTCATAGTAAAGATATTGGACGAGTTCTACCGAGTACCAAAGTCTCAGTGCATGAAGGTATTGACCCTAACGCCGTCTCCGGACTCGGCAAAGCCGGATAAATCGTCGGCGAGGAGGAAGAAGAGGTCGACGAAGAGGAAACGAAAGATTACGGAGGAAGAGGAAAAAGTGTCAGTGCCAGCGCAGGCGATGGAGTTTGTTGCTGTAAAAACGGAGTATCCTTCGGACGAAGAAATGACGGAATTGGAAATGTCGTGTTCGAAGCAGGATGCGTTGGAAGAGAAGGAGACTGAAATAGCTAGGGAATCAACCAAAGACTATGAGATTAAGGAGGAAACGGAACCGACAGCTGCGATCAAGCACGAATCGATAGATCTCGATGACGTTCCTCTCTACGAGCGAGAAATGCTGCGGAAAGAAGATAAACGTGAGGAGGAAGGGTCGAACGATGAAGAAAAGGAAGGATTCTCAATAGTTGGATTTCGTAAATCTGCTGATTTTATAAAATCGAAAAGCGATGCGATGTTCGTGTGCAAACCTTGTGGTTACTTGTTCAAGCACAAATCGAAATACGAGAGACACATGTACATGCACAACGGTCAACGACCTCGATTGAAAAGTTACAAGTGCGAGCCTTGTGGCTTCAAATTCTCGTCAAAGCCAAAATACGATCGTCACATGAATATTCACAACAGGGAAGACGATAAAACTGTTAATTTCGAATGCAGGCCTTGTGGTTTTCAAACGGCTTACAAATCAAAGTACGATCGTCACATGAAAATTCACAGTAAAAACAAAAGCGAAGAATCGCCTTATCATTGTTGTCCCTGCGGCTACGATTTTCCTTGTCAATCCGAATACGACAGACATATGACTCTCCACGTTGGCAAACATTCGGAATCCATGAATTACGATTGTGAAATTTGTTATGAAAAATTCGATACAAAATGGAGATACGATCGTCATATTAAAACCCACACGAGAATAAAACCCGAACCCGTTGACTACGAGTGCGAAACTTGTGGCAGACACTTTTTGGGCATCAATCCGTTCAAAAAACATCTCAAGTCCCACAGCAACGAGAGACCGCACAAGTGCGATTTGTGCGGTCGTGCTTTCAAACGACTGCACGAGATGAAAAAACATCGTGACATACACGGTGAAAGTGTTTACAATTGCGACACTTGTGACTTTTCGAGCAATTATTGGCTCGTACTGAGGTCACACTTGCGATCCGAACATCGAGCCAGTCGCTCCGATAAAAGTGATCGCAGTGAAGATACTTAAATCATCACCGCATTTGCAACGATTTTATTCGACACATTAATCCAAAATTCCACGAAGCTGGAAGAAACTTTCTACCACCGAGCTTTCTTTGTGTCAACATTTTCATGCCAAAATAAGTCGCTCTCTTGAAACGTGCGAACGATCAGAAAGGAAATCTAACCCTAAAAATCATGGCCAAGGTTCACGATGATGCGACGTTAAAATTTAGTTGGTTTTCATCGCTCCTCAACGCCAGTTTTTCCTCACAAATCATCGAACAAACACAAATTTTAACGACGCAAAACTCATGAATAGTCTTTAACGTTTGATCGTGCAAGCATCTGTGTAAACAATGAAAAAAAAGTGTAGAATTAAATAAATAGTTGATAAGATATTTGGGAGACTAAAATTAAGTGAGCTTCCTTTTCAATGTACCTCGCATAAACCTCGTAGTTTTAAGATGAATTATGTTAATGCATGCAGGAAAACATCTCGCGGGATTGTGGAGGAAAAGAAATCTCTACGATATCCTCGATTTTATTTAAAAATATTCATCCGCTGTATGTTTTTCCTTACGACTAACGAAACTGTAACGATTTTTAGGTCCGGAGATCCGCTAGGGCCCACGTTTGCGAAGATGCGAGTGAAGCAGGACGTTTTTCAAAGGGAGGTCACGTTGAATTCTCCGAATATCGAGGTCGAAGAAATTTTAAATGATCCGAGGAGAGAAAGAACGAAGAAGAATAATCGGTACAGCGAAGCCAGGGCAACGAACAATAATGCACAAGAGAAATCAAGAAAAATAGTGCAGATGGCATTGAGGTCAAAATTGCAATCATCATCGATGATGAAAAAATCGGCAAGAAGCAATGTCAAAAGTGTAAATGAGCATAAACGAGCTAAAAAGCTGGATTTGACTGATATAATAAAACCGGAATTGTCCACTACTCTGGAAATTCTGGAAGACGATGAAAAACGCAATAAAAATTCCCACCTCGAATATCCAGCGAATGAAGAGTCTGTGAAAGAAGAGCATGGAAGCGGGAAAAGAGCGCAAAAATTTGAGTGTGACATTTGTGGCAAAAGGTTTGTCATAAAATCTCGATACTTGGCGCACATCGTGAAACACAGTGTGGTGCAGTCTTTTGTGTGTGATTTGTGTAACAAAAGGTTCAAGAGAAAATGTGCCCTTAAGGCTCATCGTCGACTTCACAAAGGTATAAGATACACATGTGATTATTGTAAGTCAAGTAAATCGAGTAAAATGGCAGTAAGATGTCACATCAGAAGAGTACACCTTCGAGAGCATCCTTTCACTTGTGACCAGTGTGGAAAACGTTTCATGACCAACTGTGACCTCAAAGATCACATAACTCTTCATCTCGGTGTTAAATCTTTCATGTGTGAAAGCTGTGGCAAGGGATTTATGCGACAATCCGCTCTTGGCCATCACAATCGACGGGTTCACGGTATAATTAAGAAAATACTGTCAAAAACTCACAAGTGTAAAGTATGCGAAAAGAGTTGTTCGTCCGAGTACGCGTTACGTATACACGTCGAAACCCATATGAGAAAATATTATTGTGCCGGGTGCGACAAAGAGTTTGTTAACAATACCAGTTTGCAACTGCACAATCGTATACACACCGGTGAACGTCCCTTTCAATGTGACAAGTGTCCTAAAAGTTTTACGCGCTCGAGTGCCTTCATTGTTCATAAATTAACTCACACCGGTGCCAGACCCTTCGTTTGTGACATTTGCGGCAAAAGTTATACCCAACGAACTACCATGATGTCCCATCGGAAAAAACATCCCGGCGATCATCCAAGACCACCACCAATTTGCTTGGCTAAACTGGTCGAGTAATTTCGACGCTCGAGTATATAAAAATTCGCCGAATGAACACTAGTCCCAAAATGACGATGAATCATTTGGAACCCCGGGAAAAAGTGGGCGGAAAAGACGGAAAAAAAAAATTGATGTAACTTAAAATAAATACATTAATAAATGTAGTGTTCGCTCATATTTTGTACTTAATCTTGGCAACGATAATCCGCCAATCGTTCGATCGTATTAACATGGAAAAATTTGTATTTCTTCCTAATGATAATTATTATTTTTTCACTATGAAACGCGTGAACATTCAATGTATTTTGAAACTGCGAGTTGAATTAACTGTCAACGTTTTATTATTATTTTTAGGTACATTGCACCGGACCCTCTAGGGCCAGATTTTCTCACAGTAAAGATAATGGACGATTTCTTTCGAATACCAAAATCTCTGTGCTACTTGATGGTGAAAGAACCGCTGCAACCATCGGGAGATAAAGTGTTGGATGAAAAATCCAAAAGTAGAGACAATGGTGGGGAGAATAATGACGGAAGGAGAAAGGAAAAAGGATCCTCGGTGAATGCGGGATCGAGGGAGAAAATCTTGATAGAAACTCTGAAGGAGGAATATGCCGAAGTGGATAAACGAGTTGACGAATCGTCGTCAAAAACGAAGCGAAAGGAAGAAGAGCGAGAAAGTGATGAAAGTGGAAAAACTTCTCTGAGCGAAAAAGCGACGGATCAAAGATTATGCGCCGAGGAGAGAAGCGAAAATCTCGAAGATGTTCCATTGGCTGTGCGCAACAAGGAACCACGAAGGTCAAAGATAGAAAAAAAGTGTGAAAAGAAGCGCGAGTCCGTGACTTACGAGTGTGAAACTTGCAGCCTTAAATTTGCTCGGAAGAGAGAATACACGATACACATGGTGAATCACAGTACACTGCGATCGCACAAGTGTGACATTTGCGAGAAAGCATTCAAGAGAAAATCAGAGCTCAAGTGTCACGTTCAGCTTCATAGTGGTGTTAAATACAATTGTGACGAGTGTGACTTTGTAACGACGAGTAAAGTAGCCGTTAGATATCACGTGAGGCGAGTGCATCAGCGTGATTTTCGTTACAAGTGCGAACAGTGCGATAAATCTTTCATGTCCAATTGCGAGCTCAAGGATCACCTTACGAGTCATTTGAGTACCAAAAGTTTCATATGCGAAATATGTGGCAAGGCTTATCTTCAAAAGTCTTATCTCGGTGCTCACAAACGAACGGTTCACGGTGTCGTACAAAAAGTCTTGACCAAAGATCATCGATGCGAAATATGCAACAAGAGTTTCGTATCCGAGTACATATTGCAAAATCACATTGGTATACACTCACGAAAATTCTTGTGTCCACATTGTGGCAAAGAATTCGCCAACAATCAGTCCCTGACGATGCACAATCGTATGCACACCGGTGAACGTCCATATTCATGCAAAATGTGCTCAAAGTCTTTCGTACGATCGAACGCTCTGGCTGTTCATGAACTTACCCACAGTGGCAAGAGACCTTACGTTTGTGACCTTTGCGGCAAGAACTTTACGCAGCGAAGCACCATGATGGGCCACAGAAAAAAACATCCGGGCACTCATCCACCACCGCCACCTACGCTTTTGAGCAAACTCGACACTACCGTCGATTCTAATTCTTGAGACAATCGTGATTTTTTAAATTATTTTTTATTTTCTATTCTCCGCAAATAAATGTAAATCGCCGGGGAAAAAGGATCGCAGAGAAAAAAAGCTACAAGTGTGAAAATCTTGTACGATGTAAAACGAGATGAAAAAAGGTGTTTCTAATGAAATAAATAGAAAGTAAGAGATAGTGATACATTTATATATTTACATTTGATCCATATTTTTGTTTCGTCTTCGAATAAAAGCACCTTCGTCGATGCCTCGTAGTTATATTCAATCGAAATTAGTTGTTATGCATGTCGGAGATGTTTTTGAGATCCCCGATATAAAGTTTCTTCTCGCTTACGACATTATGACTGACGGTATTGTAATATTTTTTTTTAGGTACATACCGCCCGATCCTCTAGGGCCAGATTTTCTCACGGTTAAGATAATGGACGATTTCTTTCGAATACCCAAATCACTGTGCTACTTCATAATGAGGCATCCCCCGCTTCAGGAAAGATCGAGCGAGGACAAAACGGATGGAGAGAAAAGGAAAAAGAAGAGGATCGTTGTTGACGTAGCAACAACAAAAAAGGAAGTTGTAAATTCTAATGAGCCTTCGACAGGGAAAAGAACGAGGAAACAAAGAAAAAGTGATATTTCGATCGAAGAGAGGAGCAGCTCTCCGGTCGTTGAAAAAACAAGAAACGATTCTCACGACAAAATAGAATATTCGTCCGATGATAAAAACTTGATCGATATCGATGATATTCCTCTGGATATTCGTGAAGCCGAGGCGAGCAAAAGAAAAAAATGTCAAAAGAAAAAAATGAGAAAAGCAACGAGTTACGATTGTGAAAGTTGCTCGTTGAGTTTTCCACTCAAGGGACAATACAGACGTCACATGGTTAAACACAGTACCGTTAGATTGCACAAGTGCGATGTTTGCCAGAAAGCGTTCAAGAGAAAATCCGAACTCAAGAGTCACATGCAGCTTCACAGTGGAGTTAAATTTAATTGCGACGAGTGTAATTTCGTAACGACTAATAAAGTCTCGGTTAGAACGCACGTAAGACGCGTACATCAACGTGATTTTCGTTACAAGTGCGACGAGTGCGACAAAAGTTTTATGTCGAATTGCGAATTGAAAGATCATCGTACCAGCCATCTCGGCACCAAGAGCTTCATTTGTGAGATCTGTGGCAAGGCGTACTTGCAAAAGTCTTACTTGGTCGCTCACAAACGTACGGTACACGGTGTCGTACAAAAAAGTTTGATTAAAGAGCACCATTGCGAAATATGTAATAAAAATTTCGCCTCGGAGTATATTTTGCAAAATCACGCGGGCGTCCATTCGAGAAAGTTTTTATGCACTCACTGTGGCAAAGAATTTGCTACTAATCATGGCCTTCAATTGCACAGTCGTCTTCATACCGGCGAACGACCCTTTCAGTGCAAACACTGCTCCAAAAGTTTTACTCGACCAAATACTCTAAGACTTCATAATCTTACGCATACCGGCGAACGTCCTTACGTTTGTGATCTTTGCGGTCAGAGCTTTACTCAACGAAGCAGCATGATGGGACATCGAAAAAAACATCCGGGCACTCATCCACCACCACCGCCTACTTTCTTGAGCAGATCTGAGAATAAAAACGATGCCAATGCATGAACTTGTCTTTGCTTCGAAAAAAATCGATTAAACGGGTCACTCTGGATCGACTTTGATTCAATGGAAAAAGCTACCGAGTGCTTCTTTTCCGCTGCTCGAGAAACAATAATTGATTTGCCGAGTATTGATCGTGCAGGACAATTTTGCCATTGTTTTTCGAATAAAAGCGGAGAGCCCACGACCAAAATCATGAATCATCGTTTTACGGCTAAAAATGCATAAAAAAGCGTCGATCGAATATGAACCGTTGGGTGATCTCTTGGGAAAATCTTTGTTCAACATCTTCGAGACCAAGTTACAGTGTTTTTTGTTCTAAAAGCACCACCTCCCAAGCGTGTAGATAATATCCGTTGTACGTTTTAATTTTAATAAAAGAAAAAGATATTACGACACGAAAGCAAAGAGTAGGAGAATAATGTGTGGAGATTTTTTTTCTTCTATTAAGCAAAACGTTGTCCTTCGACTTGACCTCTTAGAAGATATATCGGCTTTGCATGTGAACTTGATTAACGATTTCTCAGCGGAATACACGAGATGTACGTTTCGTGAAATTTTTTACAAAATTTTATTTTCCTTTCTATCTCTCTCTCTCTCTCTATCTTCCCTTCTTTCTCTTTCTCCCTCTATCTACCTTTCGTGCTCTTGACTTGTTGTTCCCTCGTCACTGACAATTTTATGATTTTTTTAGGTACAATCCGCTAGATCCACTAGGGGCATCGTTTCTGACGGTAAAATTAGGCGACGATTACTTTCGTATGCCAAAGTCATTGAGCTTGTTCATGAAGAAGCAAACGCCATCGAACGAGGAGATCACCACGGAGGATAATTTCAAGATGGAGATGGAGGACGAAGCTGAAAAAATGGATGAAAAGAAAAAGTTGGTAGAGCCGAAGAAAGCACAAGTTGTTCCGAAAGTTGAGAAAGTTTCGAAACTTTCTGATAAAGTTGTCAAATTTCCGAAGAAGCCTTACACGCGAAAAAGCTTGAAAGAGAAGAGAGAAAAAAGAGAGAAGAGCGAGACTAAAGAAACGAGCGACGATGCGAACGAGACGAATGATTACGAAGAGTTTGACGATTTGGACGAAATACCGCTCGACTACAGACAAAAAAAAGCCAAGTTTGGAAAATCGAAAAAGTTACTCACTTGCGAAATATGCTATTTGATATTTGATCGTAAGAGCAAACTTACGAGTCATATGTACAAGCATAGTAATTCGAGACCGCACATTTGTACCATTTGTTCAAAGGGCTTTAAGACGAGCGCTTATCTCGCGAGGCACATGGAAATACACGACGATACGATGCAAGAGCACGCGTGTAGTTTGTGCGATTTCAAAGCTCGTACCAAGCCTTATCTAAAGATTCATCACATTAGAAAACACACGGATGACTATAACTTCACTTGTCAAGAATGCGGCAAACGTTTCAAGGTTCAATCGGACTATACGACTCACATGAAGGATCACGACATGGAATCGTGCGTTTGTGACATTTGCGGCTCTTCCTACACCAGCAAAAGTTCCCTCTACTTTCACAAGCATTACAAGCACAAAACCAAGGTTAAGGAATTCGAGTGCCAGATATGCAAGAAACGTTTCAAGAGCCAAAAGAATCTCAACACACACGCCGAGCTTCACAAAATGAAATACGTGTGCGAACAATGCGGCATGGAATTCAAATCCAAATACGGACTCACCAAACATCTACGAACGCATTCCGGTGAAAAATCATATCTTTGCGCCATTTGCGGCAAAACATTTGGATGTTTGAGCTCTCAAAAAATTCATCTTTTGACTCACGTCGGCGAACGCCCTTACGTATGTGACATTTGCGGTCAGAGCTTCACACAGAGATCACCCATGATGCTTCATCGAAGAAAACATCCGGGCGTCAATCCACCACCACCACCCATCAAAATTACCAATCTTCTTCATGGCGTTCAAGACAAAATGATCATCAACAAAAACACCCGCAAAGACGACCCCAAGCACGTCTGAATCGACGACTTCTTCTTCCGGTCTCTTCGACAAGTTTCTTTGCTTTTTTTTTTTTCAACGATTCAATAACTCGAAATTTACACGGTGTAAATTGTATTCATGAAATATATACGCGTACTCGTGCTACGGAGTGTTCCAACTTTAACTCATTTCGTTCATTATTCACCGATCAATCTAAGATGATTTTTTGTACTATTTTTCACATCATATCGTAAATTATATTTACAAAATTCAATTTAACGAATCCAAAGATTTTCAAAAATGGTGTTTATTTTGCCAAACGATCCTCTTGCCATAATGCATAATTAGCTGATGCATAAATCATTCGTAATGCATTCGTCATTTTTTCATTCGAATAATAATTTCATAGAAACGCGATTGCTTTCTAAACTCATATAAATAGTACAAAAAATTGGAGACACGGATTACATTGGTGTGAAATGCTGCTTCTTACATCGATAGAAAATAATGAAGGCAAAATGTTGTGTATTTTTCGAGATGAAAAAAAAGCGTTGTACTCGCTCAACGTGATTTGTATGCCTGAATTTTTTTTATTCCGCGCACAGAAACTGTGATTTGTCCTTGTACGAAATTCGCAATTAATTTATAATTATCAAGAATGATTACGTATATGTAGATCGTATATATGTAATGCGTCACGAAGAATGAAATAAAAACCTTTTTTTGTAAATAAATATGTGCATACAAATTCGTGTATGTATTAAAATTGAGGGATAAATGAACGGGTGATCGCGTTGTGAACTAAAAGGGTACGTTCGAGATCGGGCATGCCAACCATCAAAAACTATTTTAAGGTACGAGATATAAAGATTTATAATTAAAAAAAAAAAAAAAAAAAAAAAATTGACACAAAGAGTAGAAAAAAAATGAATAAAAAAAATTAGGTAAATTGTGCCTTTGGAAGTTGACCCAATTGTTCCTCATTGAAGTGACGAATTTGAATTACGAAAAACCCATTTGTGTAATGATTAATTAATGATTATTTGTAATTTCTAGGGTCGCATGGTTGTCGTCGTGTTTCAATAAGAAGAGCCCAATTGAGAAGAATATTCGTGGAAGTGAAATGATTGCGTGCAGAGACAAATTAGAAACAACTTTCGGGCCCGAACAACGCGAAAGTACAATTGTGAGCGACTTGCCAACTGTGCCAACAACAACAACAAGGACTGATGAAACGGTCAGCAGGAACACCGATAACGAAGTATCTGTAAAGTTCGAAGCCTCGTTGGAACAACGACGCATTTTCGATGCAGTAGAAACAGTTGAAGCAATGTGTCGAAATTCTATGGATTCTATAAATATTGAAAGGATCGATGCGACGAATCGATCGATGCTTGATAATTTACGCGCGGAAAATATCGTCGCCGTTAGTCCAATATTGCGGACAATTATGGATTTCTTCCAGAAAAAACAATTAAAAAATAACAAAGAAGTTTTTTTCAGAATCGAGAAATTGACAAACGCCACCAGTTCAGAAATGCCACCGTTGACCGTAGAAAGTCTAGCGGATTCGAATGACAATACGATCGATAAATCGAACGAACCGACCAGAACAAACGCCGAGTCTTTGGAGTCGAATGAAATGTCAACAAGAAGAACTTCAATGCAGACCGCGCAGCAAACGTCTGGTCCCGCAATCGCGGGAACGATAAAAACCTTACCGATCGAGTGTCTACGAGCAGGAGGATTCATCGAATTGAGCAAAGTATCGGGTCCAACATTGGAAAACATCGCGTTTTTGGCAGCGCCTAAGAATCTTGAGAAAATAAAAAAAATGCCAAAGCTCGCGATAGACTGTACGCAAAAGAGAAAATTCGTTGGTATAAGAGTAATATCGGGTCAAGAGTTGAAAAAAGTGATAGATTCTCATATGTGTGTGTCTGAAAAAATCAAAGAAATTCAACTTCCAAGGCCCCAGTGTGGGGCAGTTGTCCAATCGGGTATCGAAACAGTTGAAAACGCAGGAGAAATTCGTACGCAGGAAAAAATGCTAACGGTGAACCAAGGGGGATTCAGGCAAAATTTTAAATCGAACATAAACGAAGCTGTTGAACCATCGTCGGTTCTAAAGTTGCGAGACGTTGTCGAGTGTTTTAACGAGAAACCTGATAACCTTGATGTGATAATTAACCAAGTGGCAACTAATTCCGTCCCGACGGATGACGATGTTGCAACAGAAAGTCCAAAACAAGACCTAAATTTCAACGAAATAATGGAAATTGAAGCGAACGAACCGGAGGAAATAGCCATTCCAAAAAAAGCTTCGATCGATCATTCTTTCAACTCTGAATTGCGTTCTAACCGAAGATCTCCAAGATTGCTTTCGATAACTAAACAGAAGAATAAGAAATGGCCGATTTTCAAGGAATTGTTCGTCAATCTAAGTTTATTTAATCAACACTTTTTGGCCCACAGCGCAGACTCTCAACCTTTCGAGTGTACAATATGTTATCAAAAATTCAAGTATCGTTTTGGTCTGAAGAAACACATGAGTAAAAAGCATCACGAAGCGATGCGATTGTACAATTGTAAAATGTGTAATTTCACTACGACACGATATCCCTGTCTTCGAGAACATTTTACGAGGCGACATACGGATGAATACAAATACGAGTGCAAAAAATGTGGCAAATTATTCAAACTTCAATCGGATTACACGAGTCATTTCAAGAGCCACGAGAAAGGACCGCGAACTCGTAATGCAAATGAACAATTATATCGGAACACAAGATGCCTTTATTACCAGAAAAACCATACGCGGAGCGGAAAAAAGGAGCCTTATCGGAGCACGTTGTGCAATAGGACATTGAGAAGTGGAACAATCTTCAAAAAAGACATGAAATTTCAGAAAGAAACATTCACGTGCGACGATTGTGGTGCTACATTTAGGAGAAAACGCAGTCTCGAGAGACACTTGAAAATTGCCTCGCTTAAAAAAAGTTCTCAATTGTTGTAAATCGTGCAACGAAACATTTCGTGCCGGAAATCATCTTTGTTGATATATACCACAAAAGAAAATATTTAAAAATCAAAGTAAATGTCCTGTTAATTCGTATAACTGATGTTTTTATCAAAGCGTTAAGAAGTGAGTCGGTGCTTCAGTTTTCTTCAAATTTTTCAGTTGGTTCAGCAATCTTCTGGATTCATTATCGAATGATCATTATGTTGTATTTATCTATGAGCAGAATAAATGAATCTTCCGACTATAAATACTATAGTTACTGTGAAAAAAAGGAGGAAACTACGGCGTTCAACGGCTCCCCGATACACCAAAAGTGATTGAAATTGTAACCGGCATTCCTAAAAATTCGGCTTGTTTCTTTTACTCATCGGAACGTAGCTTTCGGAGAGGTAAACCGAGGAATCCTATGAAGAAGTAGTCAATATTAAAATACTTATCGTGCTGTCACTAAACTTCTGTATCCTCGTTTCTCTTTCTCTCCCTCCCTCTTCCTTTTTCTCTATCCGCCAGGAAAAATTACGAACCACCAACGGTGTTCGATATATTAATAATAATTCCGTAATTTTTAGGAGCGCGACCGATGATAAGAAGAGCGGTCGACGCAAGAAGAACGTGCCAGCGAAAAAATTGAAGAAATCAGAAGAAGGAAGTAAATCGTTGTCGAGGATTGTGAAACAAGAGCCAGGAACTGCGTGCGATCTTAAATCCGTGCGTACTAAGCGTACAGCAGTAATGGCCAACTTTGAGATGAAGAAGTCCAATTCGGAGATGAACATTCCGGCGAAGAAGAGAAAAATAACGCGCGCGAGTAAGCCGGCAGAAAAAAA
>JACEOJ010005754.1:0-14615 GCA_013761285.1 Campoletis sonorensis | reverse complement strand
TTTTTTTTTTTTTTTTTTTTTTTTTTTTTTCAAGAGGGGGAAATGCATTTGCGCACCGTAGGTGTCCTAGACTTATAATAGAACCCCCGTGTGCCTTATTATTATTATAATAATAATATTTATATATATATTATTATTATTATATAATATATAATATATATTATATAATAATAATAATAATAATAACAATAATAAGTATATAATAATAATAATATAATATTATTATATAATATATAATATATTATTATTATTATTATAATAATTGGGTGACTTATAATAGAAAAAATTCGACTGAAAAAAAATTGTTCAAGTTGAGTTAGTTCGTCGTTATATTAAATTCGACATTATGACAGCTTTTAATATTTACTAATTTATAAACGAAAACTCGACCAGAACGTGTTCAATATTCGAGTTCATTTGAAATAAATTTCGCAATTGTGTACTCTCGAAGTCGATCGATTTTTTTTCGATTGAAATTTGGCTCGAAATTCTTATGTTTGCGATTTTTTATCGAGTTTAAAAACTTTTAAATAAATGGCTCTTCTAAATTTGAATGTTCGATCGGTTGATGTTTCGACATTGTGACCTCCAACCAATGCATTTTTTTTCAAAGACATTTTTGATATTTCGCGAAAAATAAAAGGTCCACATTGTTTTCTAACAATAAGAGAACAACGTGTAGTAGAATTTTTACCGACCGAACGGCTGATCGATCACGTTACTCATTCAAACTAACTAATTTATAGCGTAAAGACCTCGTGCCGTTTTTGAAAAAAAAAAACAAAATCGTACTTTGTTTTGAACTCAAAAACTCGAACATTTAATTTTTTTTTTTTCAAGAGGGGGAAATGCATTTGCGCACCGAAGGTGTCCTAGACTTATAATAGAACCCCCGTGTTCGTGTCTCTTCTTCTTATCTCGCATGTGTTAGTGTGTGTCTGACTTTGCCCGCACGCGCACCCGTGTATGTGTGGGTGTGTGTACCCCCCTCCCTGTGTGTAGGTGTGTGCGTGTATATGTATCTATACTGAAAAAATGTTTTTTTAAATACATTTTAAATTAGGAACTGCGACCTCGGGGTGGGGGGGGGGGCTTGTCCCCCCCCCCCCCCCCCCCCCCGGTTGGAGATCGCCTTCGAAGCACTGTCTTCCTTGCAGTAGCTATCACCAATAATCATCAATATTGTCATTATTATATATGTTATTATTATATATGTTACGCGTAACGCGTAACGCGTCACGCGTTACACCCATCGTGTTTCCCAGAAGTTCAACTTTTATCTAAAAAATCTTCAGATCTCAGGATTGCGTGGGTGGATTGACTTGCGACAACTATCAATGAAAAGGGAAAAAATATTAAAAAATCGTCCTCCATACTCAGATTTTTTACTTGACCCGTTCCTGCCCCCCCCCTGTCCCCTGTCCCCTGTGTCTGGAAAAAAAAAATCTATTTTTTCCCCTCCTCTCTCTCTGTCTCTTTCCTTCTCTCTCTCCACCCGTTCCCTTTTTCGTCCGTATGTGAGAGAGTGTGTATATGTGTGTGCGTGTCTCTTCTTGTCTCGCGTGTGTTAGTGTGTATCTGACTTTGCGCGCACGCGCGCCCGTATATGTGTGGGCATGTGTACCCCCCCCCCCCTCCCTGTATGTAGGTGTGTGCGTGTATATGTAAAAATATATAAATCTATCAAATAATGAAACAATATATTTTTTAAAATACTTTTAAATCAGGAATTGCGACCTCGGGGGTGCGGGGGGGGGGTACCCACCCCTCCCCACCCTCGCACCCCCACCCCACCCTCGCACCCCCACCCCACACCACGAGGTCGACTTTAAAGCACTGTCTTCCTTTGCAGTAGCTATCTCACCTATAATTATCATCAATATTGTCATTGTCATTATTTATGTTACGCGTTACGCGTTACGCGTTACGCGTTACACCCATCGTGTTTCCCAAAAGTTCAATTTTTATCTAAAAAATCTTCAGATCTCAGGTTTGCGTGGGTGGATCAACTCGCGACTAGTACCAATGGAAAGGGAAAAAATAATAAAAAATCGTCCTCCATACTCAGATTTTTTACTCAACCCGTTCCTGTGTGGGAGTGATTTTAAAACATTGTGACGTCACAAAAAGCCCATATTGGAGTATAGAAGAGTGCGGCAGGGCTCGAGCTGACTTTTTTCTTTTTAATACTTGGCGTCGAGCCGCTACCGCGTCTCTTGATTACATTTTATTTATTTTTCTATTATTGTTTTTAAGCGCCAATTTCGTTATTTATGTTTTATTGTGACGAACCCCGCTCGAGCCTAGAAGTACCGTAGCCGTTCGCGAATTAGTTTATTTTAAGTTATTATTAAGTTGACTGCCTTTTGAGATGCCGAGAAACAAACTACCTTTTTCCGTTTCCTTCATTATTTGTCGTGGAGTTATTCTGTCCTTCGCGCGGCCACACATCGCTCGTTTCTTGCGAGGAAACATCTGTGCCTTTTGCCTTGTTTTGCCGCTTCGTTCTTTGGATGGTTTTCGGCCCCGTCACAACGTTCAAGCCGAGTTCATCGCGGCTTGCTGGTGGACGGCCGGAGGACCACGCTGGTAATGTGGCCATTCGTTGATGCCCCCCGTGGCCTCCTCACTGTAGCAACCTAGAGTTGCACCGTCCATGGCCGTACTCTCCGATGTCACAGTCCGCTTACCCGGCGCCTCGTTCAGGTGGGATTCGGGAATATTCTAGGGGCGGAGGTGCAGTTTTGCCTGGTGGCGTGTGGGCTCACCGCGGCTCGTACTAACCCACGAGTCGCGAGGGAGGCCTCCCCTCCGTCCCGTCATGGACATCGCCCGGATCCCCAAGAGGAAGACATTGGAGGTACGACCCAAAACGTTGGGGTCGAGAATCGGAAGAGGGACGATCAGCGGTAGAACGGAGGAGTTCATTAATTGAGTCGCGTGTCGTCGATCCGATCAATCGGCGTCGCGCGACATTCAAATTTGCCGCGTAACACACGCGTCGCGCCGACAGCCTAGTTCGCGCCTAGAGCGTGCTAGCGCTGCCTCGCATGGGACTTGCGGTGGTGGGGGTAGCGCGAGGACGGGAGACGAGTGATTTGCGAGCTACGCAAATTCAGTCTTCGTGTGACACCTGACTGGAGTGGTGACGACATTCCTTCTGCCTGCCTGATTGCCTTTGTTTCTTCTGCCTTTTATCGACCACTTCTGCCTGCTGCCATTATTGCCTTGCTGCCTTTGTCAACGTTTTCCTTGCTGCCATCTTCTTCAGGACTTCAAGTTTCTCGGTAAGCCCGTTCCATCTCTTCCGATCGCGATTCGATCGTCCCTTCGACTCTTAATTTCTGTTTGCTTCGCGATGTGCGATGTTTCATTTAATTACGAGAGGAAAGCGGGTTGACACTTTTTCGGGCGTACGGCCAACAGTCCCCGGTCTTTCCCTCTCGTCTTGTTAGAGTCCTTTTGTTTTCTAAATGAGTCGAGGACGGCGATCGTCTCGCGATTACGCTACGTCTCAGGTCAATTTTTCTTGCATCGTTTTGTTCGCGTTATTTCACGGATTTATTCCGATTTGTCGGAAATCGCGTGTTTAATTAATTATTATTTTCGTTCGATCTCGATTCCCTTTTTTTCTGATTTTTAGTGCGGTTCCCGAATGTCGAAATATATTTTTCGTTTGCGTTTGCCTTTGTCTACGCTCGGGAAGCCGCTTTGCCGCGTGGCCTCGAGAGCCAGCTCGCGCGCGTTTGTTTTTGTTCTATCTCTCTC
This sequence comes from Campoletis sonorensis, assembly GCA_013761285.1. Taxonomy (NCBI): domain Eukaryota; kingdom Metazoa; phylum Arthropoda; class Insecta; order Hymenoptera; family Ichneumonidae; genus Campoletis; species Campoletis sonorensis. Next base: position 10,847 of record JACEOJ010005754.1, on the reverse strand, counting down.
GCTCTCGCCACTTGGCCGCGAAGGCTACGGCGAGGCGTAGAGCGTTTGTTTTGATCGGATGGTCGTCGTTATTTCGAAGACTCGAGCTCGGTTCGCGTATTATTATTTTGTGTTCGCACTTGTCGTGCTATTTCATATATTATTTTTGATCTCTTCGATTATTGTGACGTATTACGCAATTCGTGGTAATGCCTTCGACCGGCTATCTTCACCACGGCTGACGATGATTAATTATGTTTGATTTTGCTGTTTACGATTTTGCTTTCTTTTGCCTTTCGAGACCATACGATGATTGTCGCGCGATAGGGTGAATTGCCTTTTGCCTTTTCGACGTGTTCTGAACTGATTACCTTAACCACGGCGATCTGTTAGCCTGATGACGTATTGCCTTTGCCTTTCGGCGGCTGCGTCACAAGCGAGTCAGTCACCGGGACACAGTCAGGACGACGTTCGATTTAGTTACCTTCGCAATTACCTTTTGTCTTTCGGGCGAAGTCGCTTTCGGACTTGCCCGTTGTTCGTTTATGGTCTCGAATACCGGGGCTGGCTGCCTTGGTAGCGACCGATCTGGTGTGTTGACGTATTACCTTTGGCCTTACCTTATTGGCCGTTACGCCGAACACCGTGCGATCGTCGTTATTGCAGCCCCGTGATTTACCTTTTGTCTAATTCGTTACATCGTCAGGCGTGGTATCGGTCGGCGTTATTATTCGCGAAATTATTATTACCTTTTGTACCGGGTCGGCGTTAGTCCGCCCCGATTTTATTATTAAAACCGCTTTGTCAAATCTAATTTCAATTGTTCTCAATAAATTCTGATTGTTAAATATTATTTCGTGGTCTCGCGTAAATTGATTTTGTTTCGTACTTTTTGTTACTCGCTCCCTTAAAGAATCACCCCCTCTACCTTTTGTATCTCAGTTGAGCTGAGTAGCCGGACCGCCTCGGTCATCATCGTCTCTCGCATGTCCCGGCCAAATTGCATCAGCGAGGGTGGCGAATTAAAAATCGGCTTTTGCCGGTGGTACTTGGTACCTGGCGCCCAGTCACTCTCGTGGCCGAGGGATATGCGAGGGGTGATATGAGCCGAGAAGGGACCCGATGGACCCTTCTGGGAAAATCGACGTTACAATTGATATTATAAATTTTAGTGCTGAATGTAAATCATTCTCGATCTTGCCAATTTTTTAAGAATTTTGTACTTTTTTGGGTAGTTTTTTTTCTGTGAAAACAAATGGAAACGGGGGTCAACAAATGTACTTGTCCACGGTTTTTTTCCCCGGGGAGGGGATTTTTGGCCGGGATATCACTTCTTTTTTCTGAACCTTTCGCCTTGATCAATAAATTTTTGCATTTACTATCCGCCATATTGGATCGGCCATTTTGATTTCCGAAATTTTGGGTGCAAATTTGTAATCGCCAACCGCGAATCCTATTTCCACGAGTACCAACTTTCGCTTCCATATCAAACGAATTTCGCAGTTATCGCTCGCCATATAGTATCCGCCATCTTGAATTTCCACATTTTAATAGTAGATTTGTGATCAGCGACCCCTAAAACCCCCGAGTACCAACTTTCGCTTCCATCAAAAAACTTTTGAATTTATGGTAAGCCATATTGGATCCGCCATTTTGAATTTCGAAATTTTGAATGCAGATTTTCAATCGGTGAACCCGAAAACCCCTGCGTACCAACTTTCGCTTTTCTTAAACGATTTTCGCAGTTATCGTTCGCCATATTGTATCCGCCATCTTGAATTTCGAAATTTTGGGTACAGATTTGTAATCAGCGACCCCGAAAACCCCCGAGTACAAAGTTTAGATCTAATTGTACGTAAAGAAAAATGAAATGAAATTTTTACCGCCTGTCAATACTCGGATACAAATTTGCGACTCTGACGTACAAATTAGTTCAAATTTTACCCACGACAGACCTACGGGAAAGTTCGCAAAAAACACGCTGTTTACGCATCTCGCACTCTACACTGTGAAAACTACCGTCAAATACAAACTTTCCGTGGTAGAGGTGTTATGCTCGCGAATTTCGTCAGCGTAGGGACGAGTTGTCGAGGACAGGTAATTTGAGGATTGCCAAAATGAGTCAATCTCCAATTCAATATCGTACAAAAATACTATGAGGTTTATTGAGAATAATGTAGTTTTACAAAGTCGAGGTGTGTTTGCCTCGAGACCAATTTGTTGTTAGATAGTCGTAGACTTCTAACTTGTTAACGCAGACTGCCGATTTTGGGCGTTGTTGCTCCTTTTGATGATTTACATGTTTCCCCCAGAATATTGGTAATTTACCCCTTCTAATATTATTATTGCTTCATGATTGTTGCTTCATGATAGTTGCTTAATGAAACATTTAACGTTCAATGAACTTGCGTTGTCAGCGATTCGGGGTTAGCTCGCGCGAGGTCGATGGACCCGTGCGTTTATGATCGAGGAATGTGCTCAATCATACTTTATCATGATTTCAACATTCCTAATTTGAGGTTGCTATTTGGGGCATAACAATCCTCCCCCCTTAATGAGACGAAACCTAGTTTCGGCTACTCATAGCAACCCAAATTTCCAATATTACATATGTATGTATATATGTATATATGGGTAATTCCACGCCAAATCGACCACTTTTGAACCCGACCCCTTTCGATTTTGCTGAAATTTTTTAATCCTTTTCTACCCCATTGAAAGGATTTTTCAGGACATTGAAAAAAAAATATTACCCAACTCAAAAATAGTTATAAATTCTTCAAAAAATGGTTTTTTTTTTTAATTCAAAGGGCTATAACTTTCTTAAAAATGGAATTATCGGAATGTTTTTTTTTTTGAAATTTTCATTTTCAAATGTACTTCTTGAAAAAAAATACAGACAATTTGCAGATATAAAAATGTGTAAGAAATTTCACTTTTTCGAGAAAAATCTCATTTTTCTCAAGGTTCGCCATTTTTAATTTTTTTTTTTTCACTCAAAACAAACTTCAATCCATTCCGAATAAAATGCCGCCGGCCGCGGAGTGGGCAGACTCTTCGTTCTATGTTTTTTTTTGATTGAAAAAAAAAAAAAATTCCTGCTGTCCTCATTTTGGAAAAAATCATACTTTAAATTTCTAAGGATTTATAAAGGACCCCAGAGTTTGAAAAATTGGGAATGAAAAAAAATTTCGAGTGTCAATCCTCTATAAAGAAAGAAAAAGAAAATTGAATTGAGAAAAAAATTAAACGACACGTATGAATAATTACTTTGTAATTTTTTTCAAAAACTACATAAAATAAATAGATAAATCAATACAAAAAAATATGCTACTTGGGCCATTTTGCTATATGGGCCTATGCTTTTTGGGCCAATAGCATATTTTTTTGTATTTATTTATTTATTTATTTGATGTAGTTTTTGAAAAAAATTACACGGAAATTATTCATACGTGTCATTTAATTTTTTCCTCAATTAAATTTTTTTTTTTTTTTTATTCCGGATTGACACAAAAAAAAAAAATTTGGCCGAAGTACTTGGCGAGTTCGTACCATGAGAAATATATTACGTGATCCTAGCTAAGCAAAAAAACTCGCCAAGTACGTCGGCCAAAATTTTTTTTTTTCAATTAAATTTTTTTCGTTTGAAATTTTTTTTTTTCCAGTTTTTTCTCATTCCGATTTTTTTTTCTGGACTCTGTTCTTCTGACCTATTTTTATTTTTGCACATTTTGGTGACTTTTTTCAATGCCCAACTATTTTTTGCTTTGTTTTTTTTAATACTCCATCCTCAAGCTGCAATGAAACACTTGTCCTATTATTGATATTATACATTTTAGTGCTGAAGGTAAATCATTTTCGATCTTGCCAATTTTTTGAGAATTTTGTACTTTTTTGGATAGTTTTTTTTTGTGAAAACAAATGGAAACGGGGGTCAACAAATGTACTTGTCCAAGGTTTTTTTCCCCGTCGAGGTGATTTTTGGCCCGGATATCATTTCTTTTTTCTGAACCTTTCACTTTCGTCAATAAATTTTTGCATTTATGGTCCGCCATATTGGATCTGCCATTTTGAATTCCGAAATTTTGGGTGCAAATTTGTATTCGGCGACCCCGAATCCCCCGAGTAGCAGCTTTTGCTTTCATATCAAACGAATTTCGCAGTTATCGCTCGCCATATAGTATCCGCCATCTTGAATTTCCACATTTTGATAGTAGATTTGTAATGAGCGACCCCTAAAACCCCCGAGTACCAACTTTCGCTTCCATCAAAAAACGTATCAATTTATGGTCCGCCATTTTGAATTTCGAAATTTTGGATGCAGATTTTTAATCGGTGAACCCGAAAACGCCCGCGTACCAACTTTCGCTTTTCTTAAACGATTTTCGCAGTTATTGTTCCCCATATTGTATCCGCCATCTTGAATTTCGAAATTTTGGGTGCAGATTTGTAATCAGCGACCCCGAAAACCCCCGAGTACCATGTTTTGCTTTCTTCCAACAATTTTTGCATTTGTGGTCCGCCATATTGGATCCGTCATCTTGAATTTTTTAATTTTGTGTGCAGATTTGTAATCAGCGACCCCGAAAACCCTTGAGTACCATGTTTTGCTTTCATCAAACAATTTTTGCATTTGTTGTACGCCATATTGTATTCGCCATCTTGAATTTCTAAATTTTATGTGCAGATTTGTAATCAGCGAACCCGAAAACCCCCGAGTACAAAGTTTTGAGGTAATTGCAAGTATGGAAAAATGTGTGCTTCGAAGGGTCAATTTTGATAATTATTTTCACGTGAATTATTCCGGCTTTACCGTCTGTCAACAGTTTGATACGAATTTGCGACTTTGGCGTACAAATTAGTTCAAATTTTGTCCACGACGGATCCACGAGATGTCCGCGAAAAAAACGCTGTTTACACGTCTGACGTCTCGCACTTTAAACTGGCAAAACTACCGTCAAATACAACAGCTGACACATTAGCGAAATAGATCGGAATATGTCTTCAGTCACGACCAATCAGAAACCCGATAGCATCAAAATGCCTTTCGTTGTGTCGTATACAGACACGTCAAACTTCCAATGTGTTGGTATTTTTAGCATAATCTTGAGCCTGTGCAAAGTTTTTTCTCAGCAAATACGGCATCAATCGTGTTGATTTTAGGCTCAATCGAAAGATTTTTCTATAATTAGTCTCCAGTTCAATTTTCAAGTCATCGTCTGTCTCCTGAGCTTCGTAATTCGAGAAAATGACTTTCAGTTTTTACCCCCACCACCGAAATTTACTTTATTCAGAGATAATATACTCTGTCGAGCCTCGGGCCAGCAGACGACAGACAGAGCTGTCAAATGTACTTGTCCCGAGACTCTACCGAGTCTCTTGATATTTCGCAAGGCGCTGCTCCGTGTAATACTTGCGTTGCATATTTTGGATGGCAGTAATACTGATTTCCTGCCTGTTTGCACTTTCCTAACTCTTGTTCGTTTAATGTAATATAATTTCGGTTTTCTCGATTTATTATGACGTACTTGTTCGACGTTTCGATAAATTGAAATTTGCTACCGTTTGTTCTTACAGGTAGCGGATAGACTTTGTTTATAGTGAATTCATTGTTTTCTATTAGCGGTATTTTAATTACAATTACTTACCGTGTTTCTTTGTTATATGCACCTATTTCTGTTGATTTTAATGGTTTTTGCATTTCGCTAAGTATTAATTTTGTTGGAAAACTTAATCCTGTTGAGATATGGGGTAAGGCTTCTTTTAAATATTCGCTCAGTTTCCGTGGTGAGATAATTGTTGGGTTTATTACTCCTATTTGGATTTCTGCTAAAAGGTTCGTTAATTGTCGTACATCGTATAGTAATGACGTTATTGTCAGACTAATATCGTTTATTTTTTCGTCTATTGTCTCTTTTGCCAGTGTTGACGTTGCTTGTTCTGTAATAACATGTTCTATGTTATTCACAGTTTTTTCCAATGTTGCTAAATTTGCTAAATACCGGTTCGTGTTGTATTTGAACAAGTCTGACGTTGATTTTAGAATTTGCAGGTTTTCTTTTATTATTCTTTCATCTTTTCCTTGTCTGGCTTCTAGTTCATCTATTCTTTTGTCTATTTCCTGAGCGTCGTCTTCATCCAAATTTCCTGTTATAGCTTTTATTACAGTTCCTAATCCGTTTATCAAGCCTCTTTTTTTTCTTTCTCCTATTTTTGTACTAGCTAGATCTTGTACCGTTTCCAGTTCATGGTGTAATTTGTCCATCATTGGTTCTAATGTTTCTGTTATTGTGGGACATAAATAATCGTGTTCGGTCTTCTCGCATATTTTCTGTAGAGCTTTTAATGCTTCTTGTAATGGTGTTTCTCTCGTTAGTATTGGTCGCAAATCTATGTCGATGGCTAGCTTCCATACTTCTTTAATGATTTTAAGTTTTCCGATTTCTTCATAATAGATTCCTGGTGTGTTTGATAGTCGTTCAATTGAGAATTTTTTCTGCTTTCCTGGGTCTTCTTTCGAGGGTACTATTAACATCAGGCACCTGAAAGGTGTAGTTTAATTAGTTTTTTGTTTTGTATCTCTTTATAATGTTTATAAACAATTCTTCTTTTTCGGGTCATTTTTTGCTGATTTAAAGTTTGCTTGGGACGCGTGGTTTTCTTTCTCTTTCGCTCTTTTCGTTGTATCGAGAGTTTATTGCCCGTGAACTTTAGTTTCGCTGATGCGAACTTCGTTCAAGTGCGTATGCACTGGGCAATTATTATCGCCTGTACGTCTGTCTGTTTCTTTCTACCTTGTTGCTTGTTGTATCATGCTCTCCTTTTTCTGATTTTCTTTCTCTTTCTTATTATTTTCCTATATAAACTCGTGGATTGTCATTTTTTGATTATTCACGACAGTTCTTCCGAAGTATTCTCGACGTTTTAATTCAACGGTAAGTTTACTTTTGTTTTCCCTTTTTTTCATTTGTTTAAATGTTTGAATGTTCATATATTTGTTTTTTGTTTTGCAGAATCTAAAATCATGGCTGGCGAAAAACGCAATTCGGCTGTCGCTTTTGGACCGGTAGCCCATTGTTGGGGCTCTGGGAAGTTTCTTTTTATGGTCAGTCTTATTCTTTAATAATAATAATAATTATTATTAATACTTTTGATTAATTTTTTGTTTTTCTTTATGCTTTCAGAAAATTCGACGCACGTGCCATCGTGGGCCTATCGGCACAATTTGGATGGCGCCGTTCATAGCCGCTGCCCGGGTCGTAAGGGCAAAGCGGTGTGACCTGGCGATGAACCTGGCCCGGGTTTGGAGAGAGGACCCGCTGTCCGTTGAATGTGACGACTGGTGCCCCGACGAGATCCCGGGGGACCTCTTTTATTTACGTCGTCTTTTCGGGATGGAGGTGTATCCGGGGATCCAGGAGGATCCCTCTTTCGACGCGTGGTGGGAGCTTTTTGGGCCCTCACGTTGGCGTCGTATAAAAAATTAGACGGATGTATCGACGGATGTATCATTTATTGTGCAATAAATTTTGAAAATTTATAATTTAACTATTTTTCTCTTTATTTTTTCTTCTCCCCATCCCTCTTGGCCCCCAAATTTATTTTTCTCTTCGTTTGTTTTTTTTTTTTCTATTTTCGTCGTTTGGCTCTCGTCGTTGCTTTTCTTCGTTGTCTTGTTTCCAACGTTGCATCGTTGTTTTACTTTCGCTTCGTTGTTGTTTTTATTTCGTTTTCGTTTCCGACGATGGAAAAGTTGTGTCAGCTCTTTTTTTTCGGTAGGTATTCATATGTTTACATTTCTTTCTTAATTTCTATTCAATTCATTAATTATTTTGCGTTCCAATTTTATTGCTGAATTGCAAGTTTATTTATCATTTATTTATTTTATTCCTTTTTATTATTTATCATTTATCATTCATTTATTTTATTCATTTTTATTAGATTTATTTCGTTTTGTTTGTTTTTTATTTCATTTTATTATTCAACTTTTATTATTTATTTCATTTCAATTTCTCTTTTTTTTCCATTGTATATAATATTTTTATTTATTTATTTCTTTTTTATTGTTCAATTATTTTTTTTTCCAATTTTTCAATTATTTCATTTATTCATTTTTATTTATTAATTATATTTCTTACGTTTCATTTTATTATTCGATTTTTTGTTTGTTTCATTTATTTTCCTTCAATTCATTTTGTCTTGTTTGATTTTATTTTATTTATTGTTATAAGATTTCTTTTTTTTCATACATTTATATATTATTTTCATATCTATATATTATTTTCAATAATAAAACAAACGTTGTGCTCGGGGCCGGGCGGGTGTGGTTATGGCCACGCCTGCGTATTAATGGCCCCCCGCGTAACACGTGGGCCTTGCGCCGGGCTGATCAGCCGGCAGGGCCTCGGTAGATGTCAGTTAGTGGGTAACGTAGGGCTTCAATCGCTCTACGTGTACGCGGATCGTCCGCCGCCCACGGCCGATACTGTAGTTCACTGCCGAGTCCCCGCTTCTAATTATGTATGGCCCCGTCCACTTTGGGGTCAGCTTGGCTGATCTGCCTCGCCTCACGGTTTGATCGTGCAATAAGACCTTGTCGCCAACACGGTATTCTATATTACCGGCGACTCTGTCTTTTTTCTCTTTTACCTTCTCCTTCCCCTCCATTAATTTTTCCCTGGCGACTTGCCAAGTCGCCCGTAATCGCTCCCTCAATTCTTGCGACGTCATCGTCGTAAGAGTACGTTGTCCTCGGGACTTGTTTTAGTGCTGTCGGTATGTCAGCTTTCTTCCCATACACGAGTTCGTATGGGGAGAATCCTGTTGCGGTATGAGGGGTGGTGTTGTACGTAAACATAGCGTACGGTAACCACTCATCCCAATCCTTTTGATCCTCCTGTATCAAGTTTTTTAGGTATTCAGCAAGGGTGCGATGGGACCTTTCTAGGGCTCCATTCGATTGAGGGTGATAGGCTGTGGTTTGTATCTTTTTAATGTGTAATAATTTACACATTTCTTTGAACAAATCACTTAGGAAATTTGTTCCTTGATCCGAAAGGATCGTTTGAGGTGTTCCATATTTACAGATTATTTCTGCAGTTAATGCTTTCGCGACTTCTTTTGCTTCCTGGTTCTCTAAAGGGATAGCATAACTATACTTCGTTAGTGCATCTTAAAATGTTAAGATGTACTTGTTTCCTTTATCCGTTTCTGGTAGTGGTCCTACTATATCCACTGCACATTTTTCAAAAGCTGTTTCAGGTGTGTCGGTGTCGGTGATTATCATCCTCGCATTTTTAATTCTCGCGACTTTGTTTCGTTGGCACTTATCGCACGACGATACATATTCTTTTACTTTTTTTACCATCCCTGGCCACTCATATCTTTCTTGTATTCTTTGTATCATTCTTTTTGCTCCTGGGTGTCCGCCGAGGGGATTGTCGTGGAATTCTTTTAGTATTTTCTTTCTCTCTCCCTCGCTCGGGCACTTTAGCTTGGAGTCGGAGTCGGGTGTCTCATCCTCGCTCTCGCTCACTTCTTCGCTATCTCTCTCTCTGTCAGTCTCGTCTTCGACGTCTTTTGCTGACGTATCATGTGTCGGTTTGTTTTCATTCCTTCTCTCTCTAGACACGTGCTTATCTGTTTCTTTCAAGTGTGGCTTATCTTCAACCACTCTTCTCCGTTTTTCTGGTCGGCCATTATGATTAGGGCTGGACCTTTCCTTTTCAGAGGCGGAGTCAGTTACGGGAGATGATGCCCGTGCTCGCGCGTCCTTGCGCGGCCTTCCCCGTCCTCTTTTCTTTTCAGGTTCGCTGTCCGCGGCCTGACTCAGCATGATTGCGTACATTCTACTTAACGCATCTGCATTTGTGTTTTTCTTTCCTGCCTTGTATTCAATGGTGTAGGTGTACTCTTCCAACTTTATTCTCCATCTCATTAACCTTGAACCTGGGTCTTTTACGTTAAAAAGCCAAGTAAGAGGTTTATGGTCGGTAACGATGATGAACTTCGTACCGTAAACATAAGGACGAAATTGTGTAACTGCCCATACAATTACTAACATTTCGACCGATGCGTCGGTTGTGATGACGAACGGTTTTGAGAAATCGGGGTATTGCAGGATAGGTGCTGTGCTTAGAGTCTGTTTCAGATGATCAAACGCTGCTTGCGTGTTCTCTGTCCATTCGAATTTTTTCTCCTTTTTTATTAATTCGGTTAGAGGTTTCGCTAAATTTGAGAAGTCCTGTATAAACTTTCTGTAATAGCCTGCAAGGCCTAAGAACGATTGAATGTCCTTTACGTTTTTTGGTATCGGGAACTTGTGAACTGCCTCTATTTTGCTAGGATCTGGTTTGACTCCTACTTCCGTGATTATGTGTCCTAGATACTGCGTTTCTTTTCTTAGGAATTGATATTTTCTTGGCTGCACTTTTAATTTGGCTTCTCTTAGACGGTCGAACACTTCACGTAATATTTCGTTGTGTTCTTTAAATGATGATCTGTGTATAACGATGTCATCCAGGTATACGTAACATTTGAGTCCTTGTAATCCTGCTAAAACTGCATCCATCAATCTTTGGAATGTCGGTGGAGCGTTTTTTAATCCAAAAGGCATTCCGTTATATTCGTAGTGTCCCATTGGTGTTGCAAATGCTGTTTTTTGCTTATCCTCTTCCGCCATTGGAATTTAGTGGAAGCCGGAAGCAAGATCGAGTGTGGTGAAGTATTGAGCTCGACCCAACTGGTCCAATATTTCCGTAATATTGGGCAGTGGATACGAATCTCCTTCTGTCACCTCGTTCAGCTTTTGGAAATCTACTACTAGTCCAGTCGGAATATACAATCGATTTGCATTTTTACCTAGCATA
>JACEOJ010005751.1:0-12545 GCA_013761285.1 Campoletis sonorensis | reverse complement strand
GTGCGTGATGAGGCCTATAGTGACCAAAATGTATCTTGTTTATTAATAAAAACTTGTAAAAACAAGAAGTGTTGTTGAAATGTTTTTTTTTTTTTTGAAAAATTTACATGTGACTATTCTTGTGGAATCATGTTTTTCAATACTTTTCAGTTGCGTTCTACGAATCAACCAAAAAACTCTCAATATTCTACACGCTGGGCTACCTTCTTACGCTTTTCCGTTTAGACATTCCAATGAAGCTTTTCTTATCAACTGGAGTTTCGCTGGTTATGTGAACGTTGTATTCAAGGAACATCTTCGCCAAGTTAATACATCAAAATGTCAGCAATAATATGACGACATGACTCAGTCAGGCTTGCGCAAGATTCGAGTGAAACCTCAATTATGACAAAAAAATCAAGATATTGAATATTCCTTCGATTCTGTAGTGTGCATTGTACCAGAATTGCTATGAATGTTTTTATTCAGTTTCAACTTCATTCTCCCGGCAATGTGTCTTTTCATTCCATTAAAATTCTTATCGCTGAGATGCAATAAAAGTTTGTTTCAAAATTTTTCCCTACTCCGAAGACACCGCAGGCTGTAGTAAACTGAATTGAGGTTCTTCGCTTTGTTCATGAGGTCTGAATGAAACTGCCAAAGCTGACGCGATGGACCATTTACTATTCTTAATGAATACATTGAAACTATTGTCTCTTTCGCATAAGAGATAATGGTTGGTATAATAATTGATACGAATTTTCATTGTTTGGTAACAGTAAACTCTTTTGGTAAATTCTTTATTCAAGATTAAATTACTTTCACCGTCAAGTATTTCATTGTGAAAAAGTATTCTGTGGACAATCTACTTTTCACTTTCCCTTGAAAAAAAAAAACAAGGAGCAGGCTCGTTTCACTCTTACCATAAATGAAATAAAAAACTGAGACAAAATCAAAATCGGATATAAGAATTATGTTTTTAAACAGAAAATATAAAATTATGAATAAAGCGATAATAAGAATTCATACACATGGTACATCAGGTAGCAAAATAGCATAAACCATCATTTTCATCAAACCATCTAATGAATACTTATATTAAAGTTTTGATAAACATGCTCCGTCGCTGTCTTACAGAATGGTATGTGGACTTTCATCCGGTCATCATTTATCCAAGCTGATAAGATACCTTTTTGTTCTTCGATATAAATGAACCCAAAGTGTTGCTAAGGGTAGCTTGCGTGGAAGCAGAAATTTTGATTTGCTTTAGCCGGTCGAGGCAATTTTATAATCAGTTTGTCTGAAAATGGTTTTACCGCTGTGCTGAATGTCTCTTTTCGCTTGGTTATTTGCAGTCGCGAATTAAAGTTGCATTTTCATTCTGGAAGTGAAATTCAGGGTCAAAATTTCCATACTTAAAAGCAAAATTTAATTTTTTTCCTTCAATTCTAGGAATTACAATTTTCAATATTTTTTGTTTCAATCAGAGAAATGGATATTTTTTTGCAAATTGATTCGCTAATTTAAATTCGAGTATTTTTGAATACTCGAATTGAAATTTGGATTTTTAATTATGGTTAAAATATTAGTAAAATTTGGATTGTTAATTAGTTAGTAAAATTAGTAGTATGTTAAATGAGTGATTTGTTCAGTACTTAATTGGAATTTGCGATTTTTCATTCGCTACATAATGCAAATACTTGTGATTTCCATTCAGGAATTGAAATTTAGTTAATAATTCGGAATACCCCAAATTTATAAAAACAGAAATCTAGATAAGAAAAATAATTTCAGTACCCCAAATTTCTGTTGGTGAACTGGTATTTGGTATATAATTTGAATTACTTTAAATTCCAATTCGAGATCTGAAATTCAGTACATTATTTCAATCGCAAAATATATTTTGCAAATTTGGCCCATTATTTTAACTATTTTCAATCTTGATTCAGGATCTGAAATTTAGTACATATATTTATGTACCGTAAATTTTGATCCGGAAATGGGAATTTAGTGTACGACTTGAGGTACTTCAATTTGTACAACGGGAAATCGAATTTTGTACATACCTTCAATACCCTGAACTTTATTCGGAAATCAGAATCTGGTACATAATTGTGATAAGTTGCAGTTCTATATCGATAATTCAAATTTAGTACATGATTTTAATACCCCAGATTGTTATTTGCGAGATAAGATTCGGTACATAGTTTTGTTATACGCCATTTTTTTCATTTCGCGTACAATTTTTCCGTCGATTATCCCTTTTTCGCCAAATAACCAGCAGTAACGGAATTATTCATTTATTTTGATTTAGCCAACCTATAATACTTACAATAATCAAAATTAATTAGTAAAATAGTATTAAGTATGTTCCTAATAATTTTTTTCATTTTTAGAAGGCTTCCTAAAGTTGCCCAAATGATTCGCAAACGAATCCTTAATCTTTTGTAAAAATGGGTTCGAAAGGGTCAGCCATATAGCTAACTTTCATTAACAAACAACTACCAATCGAATAAAAAATCAAGACACAATAGAGTCTCGGGACAAGTACATTTGACAGCTCAGTCGGCCGTTTGATGGTCCAAGGCGCATCCGAGGATAATATATCTAAATAAAACGATTCGCGGTGGTGGGGGTAAAAACTAAAAGTCATTTTGTCGAGTTACGATCGAACTTCAGGAGACACGTGATAATTCCAAAAGTGAACTGGAGACAACTAGTTAAGAAATTCCCGTTCGATTGAACCTAACTACACCACGATTGATTGCGTATTTCCTGAGAAAAAACTATGCACAGGGTCCAGATTATGCGAAAATTCCAAACCATTGGAGGGTTTGGTGTGTCTGTATTTGCACGCAGCAGGTCATACAATCGAAGGCGTTTTGATTTCAATCGAAACCCATTTTCACCAAAGCCGTTCCCGGCGATAATAGCATCAGCAGGGAGTTGGGGTAAAAACTGGAGGTACTTTTCTCGAATTACGAAGCTCAGGAGACAGACGATGACTTAAAAATTGAACTGGATACTAATTATGAAAAAAAAATTCGATTGAGCCTTAAATCAGCACGATTGATGTCGTTTTTTCTGCAAAAAAACTTTGCAAAGGGTCAAGATTATGCAGAAATTCCCACACGTTAAAAGGGATTTCGTGTATTTGTATTTGCCCGCAGACGACACAATCATAGGCGTTTAGATGTCCATTTATTCAAAACCCATTTCCACCGAAGCCGTTCGTCGGCGACAAAAGCATCGGGTTCCGATTGGTCACAATTGCCTCGTCTTCACTCTGTACCGATCGACTGGAAAGTTTGAACGTCGGACGGTTATCAAGAGACTCGGCAGAGTCTCGGGACAAGTACATTTGACAGCTCTGTCGTCTGCTGACCTACGGCTCGCCAGAGTTTATTTTCTCTGAATGAAGCAATTTTCGATGGTGGGGGTAAAAACTTGAAGTCATTTTCCCGAATCACGAAACTGAGGAGACATTTCTGATCTCTTGAGTTTCGTAATTCCTGATCATTCCAAATTTCAGATCAAGACTTATTGAGAAATTCCTTTTCGATTGAGGCTAATTACAGCACGATTGGTTGCGTATTTGCTGATGAAAAACTTTGCACATTGTCAAGTTTATGCCAAAATTGTAACACATTGAAATATTTCGTGTGTCTGTATATGCGCGCAGACGACACAATCAAAGGCGTTTTGATGCCCATCAAAACGCATTTTTACTGAAGCCGGTCTTCGGCGACGAAAGTAAGGAGTTCCTATTGGTTCTTCCCTACCGACGATCCACCGGAAAGTTTGAGAGTTTGACGGTTATAGCTATATTGCTAATGTGTCAGCTGTCAAAGCGACATAGGGCGAAGTGCAGGACGTGCCGTCACGGATTTTTTATAAATTCGGAAAAAAATCTTTATTTCGTTATTCGGTCAATAAGTAATAAGTTCGAAGTGTCCGTGATTATTAGCTATATCTCTCCATTCGAGAAAAATGCTTTATTTCGGTACTCGGTTAATAAAAAAATACGAATGAAATCGCGAGTTTGGGTGGTTCAATGAGTGATAGGAATTTTGCTGATGTGTCAGCTGCTACAAGTCGCAAGTTTATGTGTAAGTGTCAACAGACAAAAAGTGCAAAAGCGTAAAAAAAAGTTATTTTGAAGTCGAATGAATAACGAAAACGTGTTTTATTCACTTATGATTTGTGATAAAATAAAATAACTTCAATGAAGCCGTGAATTCGTCAAGTCGGAATGAGTGCTAGAAAATACATCGCGACGTAACCTCAAAAATTCAGTGACAAGCGTTCTAAAAATGTGTGAACTCTCATATCAATGGTGTTGATGTTTAGATCGTGGAACGCGACGAGTTTTTTGTTCAAGCATGTCCCTCGTGTTCGTGTTCCAAATCAAGAGACATTTTTTTCTCATAAGTGATCATGTGCGTGATGAGAGCAGTTATCAAAATGTATCTTGTTCATTAATAAAAACTTGTGAAAAGAAGGAGTGTTGATGAAATGTTTATTTTCAAAAATTTACATGTGAATATTCTTGTGGAATCAGGATTTTCAATACTTTTCGCAGTTGCGGTCTACGAATCAAACAGCAAACTCCCAATATTCTACACGTTGGGCTATCTTCTTACTCTTTTCTTTTTAGGCTTTCCAATAATGCAGCTGTTCTCATCAACTGGAGTTTCGCTGGTTATGTGAACGTTGTATTCGAGGAACATGTTCGCCAACAAGTTCATACATCAAAATGTCAGCAATAATATGACGACATGACTGCTCGGTCAGGCTTGCGCAAGGTTCGAGTGAAACCTCAATTAAGACAAAAAAATCAAGACATTGAATATTTCTTCAATTCTGTAGTGTGTGCTGTGACGGTGTTTTTTTTTTTGCACCGTCCAATCATAAAAAAAAAAAAAGAGAATAATGTTTCTCTATCTCCCCGCTCGATACTTCGGCCACGCGACGATCCCGCAACGTTTCCGTAAAAATAGGAAGAGGGAATTTGTCTATTAATTGCGTATTGCGACCACGCTTTGTTTTTTTTTTTGAGTCAATCCCGGATAAAGAAGGAGGAGAAAGAGGAGGCCAACAGTCGCTCTATGATCGACGTATTTCGAACGATTCTCACACATTTGGTCGTTTTCTGCTTCGTGTAATATCAAGGCCAAATTTGGATACGAGAGAACCCGACGAAAACACGAAAGAGGATAAGATTTAAACAAGGAAAGGACTGGAACATTCGAGAAACGAGAATTTTCCGTTGTCCCGTGGACATCCCTCTCTTTCGGAAAATCAGGGCAGTAGCGCGTATTTAAGTCTCCCGTCAATAAAATCTCGTATACGAAATCCCGTCTATTATAAGTACGTCGAATTTCAAATACAATCCCGTAGAGAGGTCCAATAAAAATTATATTTTATCGAGAAAATAATAAGTGAGCCAGGGGTGTGATTCGAAAGAACAAAATCAATTGTAATCCCGCGCAAATAAATCTATCGGCGCCCTGTCTAACGCTCTTAGGGACTCGTAATGTGACGGACCTGTCAGTCAACGGAAGAATATTTGAAACAAAGAGGAGGGGAGGGAGAGAGAGCCTACTGTCCCGCTAGCTAAACCCGCCTTCGATCAGATTTTCGTGAAGTATCGAGCGGTGAGGACGTCCCGGGGATAATTTCAAAAGAAAAACTGGAATAACCGTGAGTTTAATTCCGATCACTTTCCGATTTGGCCAGTGAGCTTATTAAAATCCCGTATTTTCGCCTCTTTTCTTCATTTCCGGGATAATATCATAAAATATAAAAATCGGTTAATTTCATAAACTCGGGTTAATTAAAACGAAACTCCCGAAACAGTCCCGAGAAACGTGGTCGCGGCGGCGATTTCTCCACGTATTGGGAGAATCGTCAATAATATTATTTCTTTCCCGTTGCGTTCGTTTTGTCGTGCGAGGGGAGAATATTAAAGTCGGGATCGTGTGCGAAAATCTGCAATTTTGGTTAGAAATTATTCGACAAAAACTCGCGGTGAAAGATCGGGAACAAAGAAAAGGGTGAGAGTGCGTGTGTGAGAGAGAGAGAGAGTGAGTGGGCCGGTGATACAATCGTACGCGACAATAGATAGCTCGGCCGAGTAACCGAATATCGGGGGCTCGGTTATTTATTAACATCCCGCGATTCAAATAATCCAAACCAACATCTTACATACTTTTTTTTCTGTTCACGAGTAGTCCCGTGTCAGAAATAAACGAGCCCGTATTAGATTATATTGAGTGTAGGATCCCGGCTAAATTGTGGTGACTTTGTGTGAGTGAGTTCTCGATTTTTCTCCCGAGTTCGGTTAAAGACACCCGTTTATTCCCGTGAAAAATTTAATTGTTCTCGCGAGGTTTTAATCCCGAATATAAATGTGTGAAGGTATTGTCGGAGGAAATTGAAATAAAGAAAAAAAAAAGAGAGAAAGAGAGTTAACAAAAGGAAAAAAAAAGGTGTTTGTGAGTTTCAACGTTGCCCGCCCGTCCCGCTGAACCAAGCCGGTCAACCGTCTCTGTCCCTCTTCGCTATCGAGTCGCTTTGCGACTGGCGCCCACGGGATTTTTTTTTTTTTATTAATAAATCGATGGAAAAGAGGGATAGTGACTTTTGTGACTGAGTAGTTAAAAGAAAAATTGCTAAAGGAAAAAAATTGGTCACAAATTTGGCGCCCAACGTGGGGCAACGTTGGAGATTCAAAAAGGGAAAAATAGAAAAGAAAGAAAAATTTCATCCCGATAATAATCATTATTTCGTTTTATAGAATTTTGTGCACGTATTCGGGATAAAAGAAATCTCGCATGAATTGTTGAAACATTCAATTTAAAGAAAATTATATTTGAAGCTCACAAGTAATTCGTGAGACTTGGTGTCGTTCGAAAAAAAAAAAATTTTTTTTTGTTTCCTCCTCGCGCGACCGAGAACACGCGTTCGAGCTCGTGTTTATGTTTATGTTTCTGTTTCACTCTTCTGCTTCTCGCTTGGTCACTGTGTGTCGTGCTACGTATCTTACGGCGAAATTTCGATATCCTTGACGATAATAAGAACACTGAGATTTTAACATTGGAAACAAATTTTGGTGAAATAATATTTCGTTAAAATTATTATACTTATTATCGATACTGAATTTATTTTAACTCGCGTATACCGGGTGTCTCGGAAGTTCCGAACGGTTTTATTACTTAAATTTCCTGTAGCCTATTTTAATGAGGCTTTCCGTATTGACCATTATCGTCTTATTTTATTTATTTCATTATTGACATCATCATTATTATTATTTTTTTTTGTTTTTTTTTTATTTTTTTTTTATTGTTTTTTTTTGTTTCTTTTTTTTTGTTCCTTTTTTTTTATGTTTTATGTTTTACGTTTTTTGTTGCGTATCGTCCTTTTCGTTATTTTGATTTATGTATTTTTGACCCCTCTTTTTGGGAGACGATACGGAAAACTTTTCGGAATTTATTTTCTATTCTGTTTGTATTGGACAATAATCATCCATTTTCCCTGTCCATCGAAAAATTAGGATATTGAATCTTCTAAGGAGAAGCGAAAGAGTCCTAAAACGAAAAAAAAAACGTGGACGCAATAAACAGGACAGAGAAGTGGAGATTTTCCATTTGTAATCCCGAGATTTTCGACGACTCCCGGAATTCGCTATTATTATTCTCGACCTTGAGCGAGTATTGGTAAGTTTTTGAACGTTTCCGCGATTAAATTAATCTGAACAAGGATTTCGATTTATATATTTTTTTTTTTTGTGATAAAGAACTTTAGAAGAGTATTAAAAAGGGGAAAACATAGGCAATAGATTAATTTTTTTTTTTTTTTTTTTTTTCCTCTTTACTTTCCGGGAATTATAAACGCGTCGCTTATAAATTTTATGGTACGAATAATTGTCATTTGGAAAACTTTGGTCGTGGGCTAGAAATTTCTCAGCTCACTCACATGTAGCTACATTTTGGATCAAAGACGTCATTTTGGGCTTAGATTAATTGGATCTTAATTAACTAGAATTAAACTTAAATTTTCGTTTTTTTTGAATATTTCCCGAGAGAGTATTACCTTGGGTACGGTTCACGTTAGGCTAGCTAATATAATTAGAGATAAGGGAATATTTTTTTTTATGGCCATAAATTAATAAAATAATTGTAAATTAGTGGGGATAAGGAATCTTGTGGCGCGAGTAACTACTCAGCAGCCTGGAGTCCATAAGTTAATCGAGTGTTAATAATTGAAATTTCATTTGAAGGACATTGATATTAGGTGATATTAGATAACAACCACTGGTGAGGTTAGCCGTAATTATTTGTGCATTTTATTGTTTTTTTTTCTTCCCTCCTTTTACCTCCGTGTTTTATTTTATTATTCGCAATAATTTAAGAAGCGAATATGGCTCAACGGGAGGGGATTTATTCCGTTCGGTCTTTGGAAGAATTATCGGATGAGCGCATTCGTTTAGAACTCGGTCGCCGCCATGCTTCAATTGAAGGGAGCCGCCAAGAAATGTTAGATCGGTTACGCTATGTCCTTCGGCGACCTTATAGTCCCGAATTTGACGAAACTGGGTTTACCCAATGGAGAGAGCGAAACGGGTTAGATTTGGCAATGGATTCGAGGCTTCACTCCACGAATGCGGGTATAACGAATCAAAGCCTAGAACATCCTGTTGTAACCACGAATTATCGCGTTAGTTTTGTATATCCTCCAACAACAACGTGTACCGAGTTGCGTCCCGATAATCACTCGACGATAATTACAATGCCACTTGAGAAAGACTCCAATAAAGTTGGGGATTCGGGAGTAGAGGTCGAGGGTCTTAGTGTCCAACCAGTTCCATCTTTAGTTAACAATATTCCCAAGGGACATTATGCAAATGCTTCCTCCGCGTTGTTACACACAACCCAGTCTACTAACACTACGATGTCCAGCGGGCTCCACCAATCAGGAGCAATACCACGCTCTACTGTAGAAACTGCCTATTGGGTCGGGTCGATCCCGGCAATAAATGATTCGAGACCGGTACATAGATCTACACCTGTAGAAACAACGGGTCCTTCGTCAGAAGCAGTAATTCCATCCCGGTCCGCTTATGACACATTAAGAAGATGGAATTTGCAGTTTTCTGGTCTCCCGGGGGAAGATATTGAGACGTTTTTAATTCAAATCGAGGAACAGCGGGCAATGGTAACGGTTACAGATCACGACTTATTAAATTGCCTCCCGACCTTTTTAAAGGGGTTTGCCATACATTGGTTTAGAAATAAGAGACATTTGTGGAGTTCTTGGGCTGAGTGCGTTGCTGCACTTCGTATTCGGTTCGGAGATCCGAATTTTCAATTTACCTTGCGGGATCAAATAACACGTCGTCGCCAGGGGGAATACGAATCGGTCGCGAATTATCTGACGTGCATGCGTACAATGTTTGATCGAGTAGAGCCAATGATGGGAGAACAAGAACGACTTAGTTATGCTCATCATAATTTACAATCCCGATTGAAACTTCTGATTTTAAGGAAAAATTTAAAGACGATAGATGACCTGGAAGAAATTGCCGTAGAACTCGAACGCAGTTATGATACTGAAGATATTGCTCCAATTCCACCGGAGAAATTCATGTTTCCCGATTTGGCGTATCGACCCCCGCAGGTGAAGCCGAATAGAAGGGCGGTGAATTTTGCAGTAATACCCGGTAGCGATGGCGAGGCAAAGTCTCATTTTCCCGCCCTAAAATCTCCTACACCGACTCAAACAACGACAAATAAACCAAGAAATCAGTTCTCGGGACCGTCTCGTGGCCAGGGAGCTACGAGATCTCGTTCACAATCGGGAACACGGGAATCTAATTCGAATAAGTCAGCTCAAATCTGTTGGAATTGTCAAAAGCCTGGACACTTGGCTCATGGTTGTACTGAGCCCAAGTCGCTGCATTGCTATCGTTGTGGTAAACCAGGTGTAACAACTCGTGATGAACATGGTTGCCCGGGAAACGCCAATCGGGGTCGTTAAGTAGGGCCGTTGCGACTCCCGCAAATTCACAACTTGGCTCATTTTCTTTTTGTTTGTCAGATCGAAGACCGATCCAACATTTTTGTAGTTCGGCATTGGATAGTTCCTCGAGATCTGTTTTGATAGTTTCATTGGAATTACGGGGCCATACGATTTCAGCTATGGTTGATAGCGGGTCAACCTGTACTTATATCGGACCTGAAGGAGTTCTGTTGGCTGCTAGGTTAGGTTTTGTTCGAAGGAGAATACCAGAACGGCCGAGTACCATAGCAAATGGTGAGCAAATCTTCTGCAATGAGGAGATAAATTTCCCGGTGTCGATTAAGGGTCAAAGTTGTAGGATTGTTGCGCGGGTGTTCCCTGATTTGCCTGTTCCTTTATTGTTAGGATTGGACTCCTTAGATTTGATTGGAATAGTAGTAGACCATAGACGACGTAGTTGGAACTTTACGGGATGTCCCGAGACAATATATCAATTTGAGCCTATGGAAGAACATGACATATTAGATATTTGCACCGCACTCTCCGATTTATCAGCAAAGGAAGCGAAACAATTAGATTCTTTTTTGGCTGAAGAAATCCCGTTGATGGCGAAAGCTCCTGGGAAAACGTCTTTGATCGAACATAAGATTGATGTAGGTAATAACGCTCCCATAAAACAACGATATTATCCCGTGACGCCGGTTGTGAGGAGTGCGATTTATGAAGAAGTAGATCGTATGCTCGCGGCTGACGTCATTGAGGTTTCCGATAGTGATTGGAGTACGCCTATCGTCATGGTTAAGAAGCCAAACAACACCTATCGCTTTTGTCTCGATTTTCGTCGAGTTAATGAGGTAACTAAAAAGGATGCATATCCTCTTCCACACATGGACGATATTTTAGACAAGTTACGGTCAGCTAGATACATTTCCACTATCGATCTCAGTCAGGCATTTCATCAGATTCCACTTGAGTTTTCTTCCCGAGAAATTACTGCCTTTACGGTTCCAGGTAGAGGGTTGTTTCAGTTTAAGCGAATGCCTTACGGCCTTACTAATGCTCCGGCCACTTTCCAACGGCTTTTAGATAAATTGATTGGTCCCGATATGGAACCCCATGCATTTGCGTACCTTGACGACATTATTGTTTTAACCGAGACGTTTGAAGATCATCTTCCGTGGCTTCAAAGAATTTTGAAGCGTATACGAGAGGCCGGTCTTCTTATTAATCCGGAGAAATGTGAGTTCTGCTGTTCCGAAGTGAAGTATTTGGGATTCGTAATTAGTCGAGAGGGATTACAAGTCGACCCAGCTAAGACTGAGCCGATTCGTGATTTTCCCGTACCGGTTAATGTTTCTCAACTTCGGAGATTCCTCGGAATGACGTCTTGGTACCGACGCTTTATTCCTGCTTTTGCTACAATTGCTGAGCCTATAACCCGACTAATGAAAAAGAGATATACTTGGGAACGGGGAGAGGAACAACAAAAAGCCATGGATTATCTTAAAAATGCTTTGGTAAAACCACCGACATTGGCACGTCCCGATTTCTCCCGACAGTTTACACTACAAACAGATGCAAGCTCTTTCGGTATCGGAGCAGTGTTAACTCAGCGCGAGGGAGATGTGGAACACCCAATAGCATATGCGAGTAGAACACTGTCCGACGCGGAGCGAAACTATACGGTCACAGAGCAGGAATGTTTGGCTATTTTGTGGTCTATTCGGAAATTTCGAGGATATTTAGAGGGTTACCATTTCATCGTAATCACGGATCATAGTAGTTTGAGGTGGTTACAGTCTTTGAAAGATCCACAGGGTAGGCTTGCTCGTTGGGCACTACAGATGATGCAATACGACTTTGAAGTCGTGCATCGCAAAGGGGCGCTCCATCACGTCCCAGATGCTCTGTCCCGTATGTACGAGTCTGAAAAGCCGAATAAGCCTGTTGACACTCTGGAAGATGAGTTTCCCGAGATGACCTTACCGATCTTAGCCGTGGAAGATCTTCCCCAGATCGGCCCGCAATTGCCGGTTGTGGCGGACAAATGGTATTTGAAATGGTGGTTAGAGGTGAATGCGAACCCCTTACGGTGTCCCGATTGGAAAGTCGTTGAGGATCGGTTGTACGTACGTCGTCGCGTAAAGAGGTTAGTAAACGAAGACGAAGGGGAAATGGAGTGGAAGCTGGTGGTCCCTTATTCATTTCGAGCACAAGTTCTCCATGAATGTCATGATGTACCGCAGGCTGGACATCTAGGTATTGACAAAACATTTCAGCGGGTAGTGGCTGCTTATTTTTGGCCTGGTCTCTTTAAGGATGTAGCCAGATATGTGAAAAGATGCGATACTTGTCAGCGTACCAAAGTCGTACAAGCACCACCAAATGGACTTTTGGGTCGGAGGGTAATCGAGGGACCTTGGCTCGTAGTTGCGGCCGATATAATGGGGCCATTTCCTCCGAGTAGACCTGGATTCGCTTATGTCTTGGTGATTCAGGATCTTTTCACTAAATGGGTGGAATGTTGTGCCCTGCGGAGGGCTACG
>JACEOJ010005749.1:624980-851970 GCA_013761285.1 Campoletis sonorensis | reverse complement strand
AAAAAAAAAAATCTGGTGGATCTCGGATAAATACGTTCGTACGAATCGAAGTCTGGAATCTTTAATCGTAATACTGTATTTTAATAATTTTTGATAGATATTTGGGTGCAATCGAATGCCATTTCCACGACATTAAAATACATCAACGTAGCAAAAACCAACAAATCTTTCTCGACGAACAAACCTAAACACTGATCATTAATTAAAAGAGGCAAAATAAGTATAAATGTCTGATTGGCTCGAGCAAAGATGAACAAGAGGCTTAATCGTCAAATATGTTTTTTTTTCTTTGTCAATGATAGACCAAGATGCAATAAGTTCGAACTTCTTATAAAGAATATTTCAATTGTTTTCCCTAGCTCCGAATATTCGCTTATCTCATCGGAAGATTCTGTTGTTTCTCATTAGCTATTTTTATAAAAATATACAATTTTCCCTCATTATTTAACTGCAGTAGATAACAGAGAAAAAAAATCTGGTGTCTAAATAAAGGTGGACGCTAAACGAAGGTTTTAGAACAGAAATCTCTCCTTCATCAGTATTTTTTAATTTGTGCTGTCACATAAAAATGACAGATCTTTTGAATTGATTTTATCTAAAATATTTCATAATTGGATATTTTTGAGCAACAGTCTTTTTTGCATGGAATATTCAAACGTAGAATCTTGGATATCACTGGACATTTTTTGATAGAATTCTGAGACGCGACACCACTTTACGGTATCACAGATAAGCATTAAAATATTTGTCTTACGTTATAAAACCAATTAGTCCACATTTGGTTCGTCCAACTGTAGGACACCTTTGAATAGATTCTCCATAAATTATAGCCCGAGTTCTTACACAAGCGAAATATTTCGAGACGGATAGCGAACGATTCGCGGTGCTCTGAAGCACACGGAGGATAATAATGTAATTCGATTGCCGGGAGGGTCTGCGGAAAATGGAACGGGAAAACGAGAGGGCGTTGCCAATAAGGACGACTATTTCCATCTTTGTCTACTCTTCAATCGCGTTACTTCGTTACCCCGTTCTTCTCATCCTTCACTTGGGTATACGAACATGAAGAGAAAGAGAGAGAGAGAGAGAGAGAGAGGAGACAGAGGTGATATCAGCGGAATATCAATTATAGTGATTAACTGAGACGCTCGAGGACGACGACGACGACGACGCGATTCGAAACTTCGACTCCCTTGAGACTGAGAGAGCTGTGCGGTTGAAGAGAACGAGATGAGTAGGAGGAGGCAGTGGAAGATGTAAAAGGAGCCGCGGCATAGATGAGAGCCGAGGGTTGAAACAACGCTTCTCATCGAACTGACGAAAACCCCACGACATTGAGAACGTCCGTTACTTCTCTCGACATTCTCCAAGAATGAATAACACCTTTTGTCTCTCCACTAATTGCCGATTGATATTCAAAAACTCTACGAGTCAAGCGAAGAATCCTAACGCCTCCACCGGACTCATTGATTCACCGATATCTTTCATTGAATACGAATTACTTCTTCCTCACGTAACAATTAAATCCAACTAGTCTGATGAAAATTTGCTTGCTCACTTCCATTCAGATTCACCAGGTTACTTCGATTCAACGTGATCACATCGTGCCAAGAAATACAATGATAATGGAATTAAATAATAATCAAATTTCACTCGAGTTTGAGGACGAAAACACGAAAAAACAAAATCAGATTTAAAAAATTGTCAAATATTCAATTCTTCATTTTTATTCTTCTCGATGAACTAAAATTTGCTAATTTTTTGAAAATAAACGAATATTAAAAAAAAAACTTGCAATTTTTTTAACTTAATTGAGACACAAGTTTAACAAATCAAGTTCAAAGAGTATTTCAACAATTTTACCATTAATTGTACTTCTATTTTCAAAATAAACGAATAATTCTCAATTTTTCAATGTCAATGAATCAGATGATCGAAAAAAATATCTTGACGTAACGAAAACTGTTGATAAATACTTTGAAATGTATATAAATAAAAATTTATTGACACAATTACTCAAATAATCTCTCGTTGCCAAAACACCAGTAATAATTAATAACAATTTATTATTGTACAAAGTATATGCAAAGTTTTCAATCCCCAAAATACAAATCCAGATGATTTGAGTATAAAAATTCAAAGACAGATTTAGATTTTCATTAGATCGATCTGATTGAATCCCCTTGAGGGTTTTTCATGCACTGAATTTCTAATGTCGTGGCACAAGTACGATATTGTACGTACGTGAAATCAGATGCCTTGGGGCTAAATTGTACAGCTGTCCGTTCCAGGATCATCAGGCCATATACGACTTTATCGGGCATTGTGTGTAGAATATCCGATCTAACCAAGCGTAAACGCTTGCCTGGCTACACTGCCTCTAATTGACAAATTCGATTTTTCTCGCTGTGGCTGTATGTAGCGAATGAGCTCAGTTAGATCGAAGCAAAGCCGCGGGGGGTTGCTCTTACGAGCGTCCAGTGATCCAGTGATTTCCGCAAATTTAACAATTCTCATTAATATCTTAATACAGACGCAGATAGCTTCGTCGCCTCAAGAAGAATTCGTCAGGGTGACGAGATTTTGAGGGATTTCAACGTGGACCTTGTAACTATCGCTACGTGCTTTTGTACTTTCATAATCTTTCGATACGGTTAAAGGGATTCTTATTTTTGGTCGAATAATAAAACTACTGATCTCGTGAGTAAACTTGAAAAATTGATCCTTTCGACGTATAAGTTTCAAAAGGTTTCGTGACTCCTGTGAAAAGAACGCGATTTTCAAATAAAGAAATACAAGAAATAAAAAAAAAGGACTAAAGGGAATTAGCCTTTTCGCCATTTTTTTCAAATTGTTATTTAATCGGAAACCACACATGCCCACGTGGCCCCCTTAAGTACGAGAGTATTATAAGCGGCTCTTTCCAAGGGCGTTGAAGAGCGTATTAGAGGGTGAATTATCGCAGAATCAAAATAATTCGATGGCCCATCCGGATCGCGGTGTATAAGGGCGAGTCTAAGTAAAGAAAAAAAAAAATTTGTCTGTGTGTGTGTTTGAGTGTGTGAACGCGTGCGGGACCTAAAACATCGAAATTCACCCTCTTCACGGGTGTCGACGATCTCTATACCGACAAACTATTGTCCCGATGGGACCATGAGGGGAGGATTATAAGCTCATCGCTTTCCACCTTAAAACCCGTTAACCCGACGTACATCCGTCCCGCAGACCATTTGGACACTATATGAATAGGTTTCGTTTTTCTTTTCCCTTTTTTTTGTCAGGGGTTATCCATATAATGTCATGATCTGTTCCAGAAAAATCAACCATTGACAGTTCCTAATTAATTTTCCAGCGGCACGACAAAAAAAAACTAAACTTTCCATATAGAATTTTATTAAATTTGTAATTTTCAACGATTCGATAAAAGTTCATTTTGCAATTCGTTTGTTTTATTTGGAATTTAATTAAAATTTTATCAAAGAAATAAATAAACAAGTTTCGATCGCAGCTCAATTATTTTTCCAGTTCTTTTGTGATTGCATTTTTTTTTTCACCTACAGCCAGTACGTTCTTTCAACATTCTGGACTTTCATTCGTTTGTGTAACCAGTAAAATTTAATTTATAAGAAAATAGAGTTTGTCCTGAAGTCAGGTTTGATCAGCAACGTACATAGGAATTGGGTCAATGTGAGAATCGAATAATGGTATCAAAATTTTTCAAGATCCTCTTTCGTTGTTGCCCCCTAGAATTTCTAATGGAAAAAATGTACCATTTTGTTTAAAATAATACAAAATTTCTCTACTATCAACTTCAATCGAAAAATAATTCTTAAAAAATTGACAAAAGCTATTTTAGGCTTGTGTGTTATTATTACACAAGACCGAGCAAGAGTTGCCAGCTAATTGGGCAGCCTCAGGGCAAATTAACGCCATGGCCCAGAAATATTCACTATTTTACGACCCTACCATTGACACGAATCATTAGCTACATTAGAATAAATGAAAAATGGCAGATGTGAACGATCTCATAGCTCGTGATAAAATATAAAAAACGGCAATTATTTTAAAATTTACAAAAAACTAAAAAACGTTACAATATGAAAAACAAAAAAATTCCTCAAACACCATCCACATCTCTAGTTTCAATTAAAATCCCTTGCGTTCTAAAAATCAGCAGATTTGAGCTTTTTTCTTTTAATTAAACAAAATAAATTCAAAACAAACAAGAAAATCGAATTGTTAGATTTTTTATTTCCGTAGCTCGTTCAAAAGACAACAAAAAAAACGACAGAGGGCAGTAAAAAAAAAGGAGAAATCACTTTGGGGTCACAATGACACAAAACTAACAAGTAAAATTTCACAATGTCCCAAACCTCTCATTCAAATTCGATCTTGATCCCCTGCGTAAAGCGTTGATTCAAGTAGAGCAGTAAGTAGTTGCACATTTGGCTTAAATATTTGTCGATAACCCTCGTACTCAACAAGATCCCCCTCACATCTCAACACGGACCATGTGTACATGGTCCACATTATTTTACGTAAAGCTTGTGTCAAAGTGTACTCGCGATATCATCAGAGGCTCCTACCCCCGATGTTAAATATTCTAGTACCATTTTTTCCTTCTCCCAACTTTTAATCCGGGTATTCAATAAAACCATTTGAAATTCTGTCCGGTATTTACGAAATATTCAATAAATTCTTTCTTTATCTGACGAAGGTTCTCCATCAGTCGTCCAATGGGTAAAAATCCTGTCACAAATTTTCCTCCACCATCAAACTCTCGCACTCACTCAACTGATAAAACGGCCAAACTGTCAAAAAAAAATTGTACCAAAAATCAGCAAAATTCCTTTGATCCTTATTGCCAAAAAAGTGATACGTTTGACTCGAAAGACTCGTTCCAAGGATTCTTAATTAAAGGGTACGAAATAGTTCGATGTGTATCGTTGCTTCCAGGACGTTAAGGTAGAAGTTAGTGGTGAGCAGGAGGTAGAGGAATTAGGGTGGAGGATAGAGTCTCGAGACCTCCAGTGATCCTATATGCTCTGGAGGTTTGAGGATCGCTAAAGCTCCTCTCTCTCTCTCTCTCTTTCTCTCTTCCTGTTTCTCTTCTCGCTAACCCACAGGTAAGGTATACACGTAAAACGTGACACGGTTGGTAAAGCCAGAGCTGGCTTTGTTAAGCTCGCGGATTCTGAGTGCCTTTGATACGTGTACTTGCACGCTAACTAACCAACCTAAGCTACATCAGAGTATATGTTGCCCACTGTATATAACAGAAGCAGATATCTCACCTATGTATATACTTCTGCCATTATACTATATGCTTGGACGAGCTTTTCTCAAGCTCTCTTTCTATATCTATAACTTTTATTATGTACACATATATCTGTACGTATATATAAGTGGCTTGGGTACAACAACTGACTAAGTCATTTGACTCAACGAATGACTTGGTCGCTTCTTGTACCAAACTACATATGTCTATGTTCGGTTAGCGAGTAGCTGTTTGTCTATGTGTGAACATTTGTCTGTACGGAGAGAGCTTCGTAGGTCCTACCGTCCGCGTTGCTCGTTTTATCCTCATCCTCCAAAAGTCCTACACATCGGAATGAGAAATACGAAATCCCCTACTCGATACTATTCCACCTGGAAATTCAATTTCCACGGTAATTTTAATGCCATTGTGGCCGATGAAACTCTCCGAAATAGATATTCGTCGCGGAGCTTTCCTCCTACACCCATTTTCAAACGTTATTGCTACCTCATCCGGAATTTAGACGAAGCTTCGCTTCATGAATCTTAATAATACGAGCGAACGGAGGAAAGGAATTATTCGAATGATACACCTGTGTTTTTTTTGTATTTATTTTATTAATTAACCTCATTTGCGGTTATCGGAACTGATACGACAACAGCGATCTTGATGCGAAAGATTTTTAGGTTTTAATTATTTGTGTTGTGATGTAATTCATAATGAACAATACTTCGATGACAAAAGAACGAACTTGATGGCAAATTTTGTCATTCTACTGTACTTTTTCGTATCCAAATGCAGCTCAATTGACCCACTGAACTTTGTCGGCTTGCAACTCTTAGCAGAATGGATATTTTTTGAGACATTTTTTTTCAAAACAATCGTACAATTCCTGACTAAGTGGATGGCACCAGGTTCAATATCCGCAGACACTTTGTTTTTTCTTAAAACTATGCCTACTTATCAAAAAATACAGAACATCGTAGATTAATGTCTGAAAAATTTTTTTACTGTGTGCGGAGTCGTATGACAGAAAAGTTTGGAACAAGGCACGTTAGCAATAGAAATATTTAGTGTACACAGATTAGTTGGCAATTTTGACGAAAAGAGGCGATTTTCTATTTGTCCGCGAGCCTCTCGATGTTGAAACGTGTGTACGCGTGTAATTTATGGTGCGGTGAATGAAAATGAGGGATGGAAAGAGAGAATGGTGGAACTTAAGTTTCGGTGTGTGGTCGAGAGATGCGGGACGAGTGAGGTTAGGAAAAAGAAAAAAAAAAAAGCGTACGGCAAAGCCTCTCGGGTACAAAGCCAAAGCGCCATAACCACTTAAGAGCTTTCGGAATGGAGAAACGAGGACGAGAAGAAGCCGATCGTCTTTTTCGCGTAAAAAGAGTAAGCCGATTTCGCTCGTAGAGTGCCCTCGGTTATATCTTTATAAATGTAACCACTCCCGGACTCTTGGAAAATTCCATAAAGCTGTACACACTTACACACACATGTACACATATATTTATTTATACATATATATATTGTAAATGTATTATGGACATCGGTACAAGGGTGCCATATCGCTCAACGGATTTGCAAAATTATCTCCATTGTTGCTTTCGAACGATAAACCCTAGATTTTCACATAAAATATATATTTTCAAAGGAATCACATTTTTCGAAGTGTGTCACGCGACAAAGCAGACGAGTTAATGTGCCATAAACATTAAAATCATCTTTCTATAGAACTTTGAAAATCGATTTTTAAAAATTGTCGTTTTTTGGGATCAATTGTTTTTTTTTACATTTTTGCTATCGGTTTAATGAGGCGATAATTAACGACTTTATCAGTCGTTCATTAATTTTGGGTCGAGAATATCTCATCAGATCGTTTTTACGTTTTTTCGATTCAAAATAAAAGCTCCTGAGACGACAATATTTTCGTAAAATATTTATAATAAGCGATGTCAAGAGAGTTTTGAGATCAACAGAGAATGAGTTTTGTTGGAAATTATTTTCCGGAACTTTAGTAACACCCATGAAATCGTCAAACGATATTCAACTATTTTTATTATATTTTTTATTACTTTAGATTAGACCGGAAACTTATGTCATATTTATCAATTTTCTTTTTTTTGAAATATCAACCATCTCCGGAAAAAACGAACGGCACAATTTTTACCGACCGTTCGATTGATGAATTACCACTGAAGATAAAACAGTGATCTGTATATTTTAAGACCGACTGTTATTACGGACGAGCGTGACGTTCATGATTTACAAAACTGTCGACAATAGAGCATCGTTTGAAGGAAGGAAAGAACATTCAATAATTCGTCCCTCGTTTAAATAACATTGAATAAAATGGAAGAATTTATCTACAGTCGATCGAGAAAGAATTCTGTTTTACCGACTGGCGATAATCACAGTAACTGTATCTTACGGTTCAGTGAGGAACTTGACCCTCCGTCGGCAATAAAGTTTCTTAGCCCAGATAAATGTTAGTGTAAGAGTGAGGATAATTGTCTTAATTATAAGTATTCATAGAGTTTTGGACTTTTGGGGTATTGAAATAATGGAAAATTAATCATGGCGTATTCACGTTGACAAAAGTTGACGCGATTTCAATTGCGCGGCGTCAATTCGACGATCATCTGTTACGCGGAGTTGCAAATCCAAATCGACATTGAAAAGTTTGAAAGTCAGAAGCACAGAGAAATACAAAAACGAGTTATTCAAACGTTAAACTCAATAAAAATAGGATGTGAGGAGGTTATTGTTGCACAGTTAGGAATTATTATAAGAACGTGTGAGATTATACAATTGTGTGGAACGAAGCACGTGTTTGAATGTTCGAAAGATAATTTAATTTGAACTTTTCAATCAACTGTTCTATGCAATCTGCATTACCGGAAAACGTTTTTACATTCCGACACGTTCGTGATTTCGGTAAATGTCAGATAAGAAACTTTGTCAATAGAAAAATATTTCTATGTTTTTATGACCACGGTGACGAATTTGAGTCCATTAGACAGAATTTCCGAACGGTTTAAATACCTCGTGACAAGTTCATTTGAAGTTCATTTCAGTCTTAACGTGTAAAAGCAACGAACTTGATCCACGAGCTACTTAGACAAATTTTTTTCGAGGACCATACAAATTATACGAAAAGCTGTAGGCAAAAGCGATTCGAAGGTGGAGGCCGAGGATAAACAGGGAATCAGTAAAGCTACAAGAGGAGAAAAAGATCATCATGCAGTAAGCTTCCCAGTTAATGTAGAATTATTATTGAACTTAGTTCAATAGTAATTTAAAAAAAAATTGTCTTCTGCTTTGCTTTCTATTACTATTAAGGCATTTTTCTAATTATAATTGACTCCAAATGTACAACTCTACTTGGAAAGATGGAACATGATCAACGTTTTCGTTACTCCCAGATTTTGAGATGCATTACTGTGTTCCAGAAATACAAAATCGTTGAAATTTGCTCTTTTGCTGACGCTAATTGTAGCGTCCGTACAATTTGCCGATTCTTCTACTCTTCAAGATGAAAGTCTCGCAAAGAATTATGGCGGGGATTTCAATTCAACTGTGGGTCTGCATAAACAAAAGTCTGATGAGGGTATTTACTTTACTTTCGCAAATTTCGCACATATATTACAAAATTAAGGATTTGTTAAATAGTTTCTGGCATTTTCAGGCTGTGAAGATCTGTGTCTAACGCCAGGATGCATACATGCAGGTACGTGATGGAATCTGAACTCAAGAATCCATTAGAATTCGGTTGTTTCTTTTGCTTGTAACACAGTATTAAGTTTAGCTAAAGAAAAATTACGTCATTCAATCATTCTTCGTTATTCACGTGGTTTTGAACAACGAGATCACAACGCATGGATTCTATTTCGATTGTTTTCTCATTCCTCGTCAAAAGAGTTATTGAAAACTACAGTTCTTACTCGTCGAACCATAATTGTTATCATTGTTATTATCATTTTCATTAAATATTTAAGATAAAGTGTATTGAGCATATCAGGTCAATGAAAAATTGTTTATATCAAAAACTCAATCTCCAGCATCCACGATTCTAAAGAACATGGACCCTAACGTCGACCCATGCGAAAATTTTTATAAATACGCGTGCGGCGGTTTCCTGAATTCAACGATGATACCGGACGATAAAAGCAATGTGGACGCATTTACCGCGGTTGAAGACAAAGTCCGAGAGCAACTCAGAAAAAGTATCGAGGCTGAGAGCGAACCCAACGAACGGAGGCACTTCAGATTAGCTAAGATTTTGTACAACTCTTGTATGAATAAATGTGAGTTACAATGGTTGGTTTTTACACAAAAAGAGCTGAGACATTGAAGTTAATCAGGAAAAAAATATTTATAGCCGCGATCGAGGCCAAGGGACTCGAACCCCTTCGCGTAGTTTTGAGAAAAGTTGGTGGATGGCCAGTCCTCGACGGTGATTCGTGGAACGATGGCGACTTCGATTGGATCAACGCGGTATATAAATTGCTTAATGTTGGATATGATTTGGATTCTATACTTGCTTTCAGCGTCGGAGTGGATCTGAAGAACAGCACAAAACGTTGGATCGAGGTACGTTTACGTTTGCCCTGATCGTAGAAGAATAGAGTGTTCGATGGTGAGAAGAGAACATTTTGGGGAATTTATTCATTTTCCTATTTCTTAGCTTAGTCAAGCTTACCTGGGACTTCCTCGCGAAGATCTGTTGAAGGGCTTTCACGATGAAAAGGTTTCAGCTTATTACAATTACATGGTGGACATTGCCGTTATTCTTGGTGCTCAAAAAGATCGCGCTATGCAAGAACTCAATGAATCGTTGAGTTTCGAAATTAAACTGGCTAATGTAAGTACTTTCATGAATTGACAATTATTGATGGAATTGCATTGCATGAACCCTCTAAACTTGATCCATGGTTGGATTAATTATTGATTATTTGTGACCCCCGGTCCTCATGGCCCGCAGAACTATTTGCAGGCCCTTCCGATAGAATTACTTAATAACTTTCGATAGAATTAACAGTATCGAAATTAACTTTCGATAGAATTGAAATTTTTTGAGATGCTTGATAGAAAATGAAGGCATTTATGAGTCACAGTACAAGTGACAGATTCACGGGTTAATTAAACAGGTTAATAATTAGTGCTTTCCATAATTTGATAGATTTCATTATCACAAGAAGAAACTCGTAATATAACAAAGTTGTACAATCCGATGGCACTTAAAAAATTGATAAAAAACTATCCAAGTATACCATGGAAAGAATTCTTGAGCAAAATGTTACCATCATCTGTGACCGTTGAAGAAAACGAGATTGTAAATGTAGAAGTACCGAGTTACATTGCCGCTTTGGAGCAATTAATACCTCGGACTTCGAAGAGAGTTTTAGCAAATTACATAATGTGGGGTGTTGTGGCGGCTTCTGTGCCGTACTTGAACAACGAAATCCTCGAAAGCCAGTTTGCCTACCATAAATCTCTCATTGGAAAGACTCAGCGTGCACCGAGATGGCAGGAATGTTTCGGCGAAGTTTCAAGCGATCTGAGCATCCATGCTTTATACGCACGACAATACTTCAACGGAGACGCCAAAGAAAAGGCAGTAGAAATGGTAACGAACATGAGGGAACAATTCACACGGATATTGGAGGAAGTACGTGAATTTTAAAAACAAAATTGCCCAGTGTTTTCTGGCTATCGATCACAGAATTACGATAAAACTGGTCATTGATACATTTTTTTTTTTCAAATTGGATTATTCATAGGCTGACTGGATGGATAATAAAACGCGGGAAAGAGCTCTTGAGAAAGTCGCAAGTATGGCCAGTTTCATTGGATATCCGGATGAGTTGTTGGACGACGACTTGCTGGAGAAGTTTTTCGAAAAATTAGAATATTCAGAAGACAATTACTTCGAAAATGTCCTAAACAAGTCGTTATTTTTTTCGGACTATGAAAGCAGCAGATTGCACGAGCCCTATAATCAATCATTTTGGATGCACCATAGGGACGTGGCGACAGTGAATGCGTACTATGCCTACAACGGGAACAATCTTAGTAACTATTATACATCGGAATGAGTGAAAAATTTGAAGGTATTTGGGAATTTTTAACCCAGCCACGAGAAAAATAGTGAAAATTCGTGTGAAAAATTCAAAACTTCAATCCCTCGGAGTCTCAGTTTAAAATTTTCCGAGCGCCTTTAAATTTCGCACCTTTTTTTCCAACATTTCGATTGTGTTCACACCAACAGTCGTTGTTACCTTTCATACAGATTTTCCCGCTGGTATCCTGCAAGGTGTTTTCTTCAGCAACGATCGACCAAAATACATGAATTACGGTGCCATTGGATTTGTCATCGGTCATGAGATGACGCATGGTTTCGACGACGAAGGCAGTCAGGTCGATAAGAATGGCAATCTCGTCGATTGGTGGGAGCCATCAACCAAAGATAATTTTCTCAAGCGTAAATCGTGTATAGTTAATCAATACGCAAATTACACTGTTGAAGAGGTTCAACTTAAAGTGAGTACGGCAATTTGTTTTTTCGCACTAACAGGTGATTATCTTGGATCACGAGCCTTTTGGGTCGGAAAAAAAGGAGTTTTACGATGCACCATTCTCGTCATTATTAAAAAAACGAAAAGAATGATGCAAGTCAAACTTTATTATGACATAAGAGACATTTTTACGCTGAAGTAAATACTGAGATAATTGATTATCCAACTGTTGGGCCTATAAGTCCGGAAATATTGATTTTAGGAGTCCCGCGCGGGCTATTTTCTTACTGACCTCGATATTTCTGACAACAGCTGATACGATTTTTTCTACATCGGTCTTTTTTCGCAGATAAACGGTAACAACACGCAGGGTGAAAATATTGCTGACAACGGAGGAATAAAAACAGCATATCACGCCTACAACAATTGGGCTGCGAAAAATGGACCGGAAAAAATGTTGCCCGGGATCGATAGGACCCCTCATCAAATGTTCTGGATAAGTGCCGCAAACGTATGGTGTTCGAAATACAGGCCAGAAATGTTGGAGTATGGACTTACCAGAGATCCGCACTCTCCGGGCGAATTCCGGGTTTTGGGACCGATGTCGAATATGCCCGAATTTGCGAAAGATTTCAAGTGCCCAGTGGGCTCAAAAATGAATCCTACGAACAAATGTTCCGTTTGGTAAATTAATTACACGGAATCGAGTCCGATCGAGAAGATGTTCTCCTCAACAAATAAAATTATGTAAATCTTGCTGAAATCAAAATAAAGTTTCTGTACACGACTTTCGATCTGTAAACATGCGCTTCCGTTGAAATTAGGTGCCAATCTACATCTGCCATTGAATCAACAACACATTTCGTCAGCCGAGGTTCGATTCGGCAGCTGTTCGATGCCGAAATCTTCGACGTTATTCCATCGTGTGTCATTTTGTGGAATATCCTTCCACTTGGACAGCGGAGCAATGTTTTTTTTGTTCTCAATAATTTTTGACGTTTCCATCAATCGTGGGTGATTTCGCCATGAAAAGAAGGATGCTCGGGCCTCAAAATTGAAATTAAACAATAAAACAAACGAAAAAATAGTTGTCCTAATTCGAAACTAGCGTAATCGCGAATTAGAGCTACGAGGAGTTGAGATTTATGACAAGGATTAGGATTCTCGACTCCCTGGCGTCTTAGACTCACCGGTGATAGAGACAGTGAAACCAAAAGAAAGTAAACACCGCATAATGTAAATTAATTTGAAGAATCAATATAACGAGTCAAGCTTGGAAGATAAGAAGAGTAATCATAAACACTCAAAAAAAGAAAGAATTAATGAAACTGTGAAAGAGTGGGATTAATCTTGATTTCGTTGTGTGCTCAAAACACACGAAAAGAGACTCATGTACACACATATGAATTGAAAAGATCGGGTCTGATTTTTTCGGTAAACATAAAACACATTTGTGAAGAAACGAATATATTAGCCATGATTGACAACGCTTTATATACCGCATGAGCAGTTCATTCGCAGCTCATTCTGTCAAAAACCCGAAAAAGCAACGGGTAATCGTTCATAACTTACTTTTAAGTAATTGGTGGTTAATTAATCGTAGAGAATTGGAAAAACTACTGGTCAGAGAAAAAAATCATCATGCGGTAAGTTTTCTAGTCACCGAAGAACCTGAACAAGCATTTAGAGACTATGTTTCGAGTGAGATACAGAGACTATGTTTCGAGTGGAGTAAGCTCCATGATTCTCATTCAAAAAACTGTTGAATGAACTTCCGGTCATTATGGAGCTTCAAGTTTTTGATTCATTGTCATGTTAGGTTCAAATTAACATTTTAATATGCATTTTCTGTGTTTCAGAAATAAAAAATGTTCGAAATCAGCTGCTTTGGCTCCGCTGCTGACAGTATTAATGGCAAACTTATTTATATCCGGCAATTGTGCTCCACTTGATCAAGAGGGACCCAGAAAAAGTCTTAACAGAGACTATGATTCCACTGCGGGTAGGCATGAACAAAAATCTGATAACTGTATTGGCTTGTCTCGACATTTTGAAAATGTCCTACATTCTAATGTGTCTACAATTTCGTGTATATCGATAATTAAAACTATTTTTTTCAAAATAAAGATCTTTTTATATCTATACGTATCTCCTTAAAGTCCATTATACTTTCTCAAAAGTCGAACGATGTTCTGAATTGGAAATTAGTTGGAATCCATCAATTTGGCAAAAGCAAATGGCATTTTAACGTTTTTTTTTTCTTCTTTTTCTTGTTGATCTAATAGTTTTGTATTGTAATGAGTAAAATTGTGCCCAAAAAAAAAACTCCTCTCCGACATTAAAGGTGTCGTTCTTTTTCTTTCATGAAGGATTTAGTAACAACTTCATAAAATATTATTTCCTCTCATTCAAGCACCATTTTCAGGTTTTCATATAATGCAACGAAGAAAACTGAATTCGACTTAGATGTCATCGTAAAATATAAAATTTCCATTTTCAGGTGGTCATGGAGATCTGTGCCTAACACCAGAATGCATAAATGCCGGTACGTAAATGAATCTGAGCAACTGTCAGAAAAAGTAGAATTCTGCTGTTCATTTCCTATCTAACAGTCCAAGGATCACGAATATGTTTTTTTTTTAACTCAGTCATGCAATCCTTGAAGGTCGGAGCCATGGCTACGACACTTCCTGGCTCAGTGATCCAAATAACTTTGTGATTCCCGCACTCTTAACAAAAGAGTCGTTGGGAACCACAGTCCAAACTCATTAACCGACTATCACTATTACCATCACAATTTATATTACGATTTAGAGTGAAGTGATGAGTCAAACAAACATTTTTTACACCAATATTTCAATCTCCAGCATCCGCGGTCCTGAAGAACATGGATCCCGAGGTCGACCCTTGCGATAATTTTTATCGACATGCGTGTGGCGGCTTCCTAAAGTCAACGGTTATACCCGACGATAAAGTCAGTGTGGATACATTCAACTTCCTTGAGGACCAACTGATGGATGAAATTCGAACAGTAATTGAGGCTGAAAGCAGCCACGATCTACCGAAGGCCTTCAGACTCGTTAAGAATCTATACAAGTCTTGTATGAATACAAGTAAGTTCTGATGATTGTTCATTTGAAATATTTTGCGAGCTCCATGAGCATCGAGTTCTGAGTGAAGATGTAGAAGAATTTGATTGAATTGTCACGATAGATTGAAGGTAATCAGTTCAATAAATATTTCTAGCCAACATCGAGGCCAAGGGACTCGAACCCCTCCACGCAATGTTGAAAAGACTTGGTGGTTGGCCGGTCGTTGATGGTAACTCATGGAACGACCGCAACTTCAACTGGAGGAGCGTAATATATAAATTCCGCGAAGTCGGTTATAGATTCGATTCTTTATTCACTTTTGACAGCGGATTAGATCTGAGAAACAACACGAAACGTGTGATCGAAGTGCGTACACGTTTTTATTTAAATTTAAAAAATATACGCTGTTCGATTAAAACAAAGAAAAAATAACACTTAAATTTTTTCGATTCCTCAGCTTAGGCCACCAGCTCTGAGACTTGATCGCGGATATCTTTTAAGGGGTTTCAACGATAAACGGGTCTCTGCTTATTACAGTTTTATGGTAGACATAGCCGTTATCCTTGGTGCTCAGAGAGATCGCGCTATGGAAGAACTCAAAGAATCATTGATTTTCGAAATGAAACTCGCTCGTGTACGTATCTCGCATCTTCTCAAGTTGATTGCATCGTCCAAAATCCTCTATTATACTTAATTCGTCTTTGGATCAATCGCATGATTGGTTTTTCTGGGTTTTAATTGGCTGGAATCGACTTTCTTCCAAAAAACGTGATGCAAAAAAATTCTAATACTTCTGACTAAGCACACGGTGCACGACCAAATATTGGCAGAAGATCAGATTCACTGTAGTTGTCATTTCACGATCTTTTATCGTACAGAAGAATAAATTCCAACGAAACACTTGAAATATTAGATCCCTGATTGGAAATTCTAGAGGAATCATATCAATTAAATAAAAGTGTGACATTTCTTGCATCGTGATCACTGACTGATTATGAATTAATTTTCTTTCATAATTGGATGAACTCCGTCATCGCCGGAGAAGGCCAGTAGCGATGTACAAACCTACAATCCAATGCCACTCCAATATTTAGAGGAAAATTACTCAAGTATACCATGGAAAGAACTATTCAGCAGGATCTTACCACCGTCTGTCAAAATAGGAGAAAACGAGATTATAAACGTGGTCATGTCGTCTTACATTTCTGCTTTCGAAAAGTTAATATCCCAGACTCCGAAAAGGGTTCAGGCTAATTACTTGATGTGGCATGCTGTTGCAAATTCCATACCGTACCTAAACAATAAAGTACGTGAAAGAGAGCTCGTCTACATAACAGCTCTGACGGGACTCGAGCGACATCCGTCAAGATCGAAGATCTGTTATGACGCGGTTAACAGCGACGTTGGTGTTGGCGTTGCTGCGATGTACGTACGAAATTTCTTTGACAAGGACGAAAAAAAAGATGCAGTCGAAATGGTAACGGAAATCCGAGAACAATTCAATCGAATGTTGAAAGAGGTTCGTAAACGTACATCGGGTTTATAGACAAAACTGCTTTCTGATTATTGGCCACTGTTCGCAAAATAACGATAATGCTCATAAATGATTTAATCAAATTGCATGATCTGCGCAGGCTGATTGGCTGGATGGAAAAACGCGGGCCAAAGCTCTTGAGAAAGCAGCAGCAATGAACAGTTACGTTGGATATCCGGACGAATTGTTGCAAGATGACGAGCTGGAGAAGCTTTACGAGAATTATGAACTATCCGAAGATAATTATTTCGAAAATGCCTTAAGCGCGTCGCGATATTCAACGGAATCGTTGTTCAGCCATTTTCGCGAACCCTACAATAAAACTTATTGGGTACATTATGCAAAAGCGGCAACGGTCAACGCGTTTTATTCTCGCTCCAGAAACAGTTTTCGATTTCCTGCTGGTATTCTACAAGGTGCTTTCTTCAGCCACGATCGACCAAAATACATGAATTACGGTGCCATTGGAAGTGTCATCGGTCATGAAATAACACATGGTTTCGATGACAAAGGCTCGCAATTTGATAAGAATGGCCTAGCTGTCAATTGGTGGGATCCATCAACAAAAAAACAGTATTTTAAGCGAAAATCGTGCATAATCGATCAATATTCGAATTATACTGTTGAAGAGGTTGGACTTAAGGTGAGAGACTCTGGAATGAGGTCGATTTAAAAAAAATACGATTTTTTCTTCGTCAATAGACTCGGCAGAGCCGAGTGTCAGTCATTTTGTTGAACTACGAAGCTCAGGATTCTTTTGTTTACAGATCAACGGTTACAACACACAGACTGAAAATATTGCGGACAACGGAGGAATAAAAGCAGCATATCACGCCTACAAAAATTGGGCTGCGAGGAATAAACGGGAACAATTGTTGCCCGGAATCAACAGGACCCCACAACAAATGTTCTGGATCAGTTTTGCAAACGCGTTGTGCTCAAAAGACAGACGGGCTTCATTGGAAAATAAGATTACGAGAGGCTCATACGCTCCCAGCGAATTTCGAGTTTTGGGATCGATCTCGAATATGCCCGAATTCGCGAAAGATTTCCAGTGCCCAGCGGACTCAAAAATGAATCCCAAGTACAAATGTTCTGTTTGGTAAATCAATTGGAAAAATAAATTCATCAAAACATCATTTCCGTTTCATTATTCGGCAAATATACTCGATAGTAAAATTGCATTTTTTCGTCTTATAATTCACTTGACAGAAAAGAAACGTCATCTGCACGTTTTTTAAGTACAATGAATTAAAGAATAAGTTTGCGAACCGTCAGCGGTCACTATTCGAAAAATAATGGCGATGAGAATAATAACGACCGTAAGATTCATGAGTAAATAAAATAATAATAATTCCGAATTACCACCGTAGGGTACGGTGTACGCTGGTATTTTATCGCATGACGGTATTAACCCTACTTACCGTGGTAATATCTTGTATCGCTGCCATCCACCGCACGACCGTACCGTACCGCCATTTTGTTTTTTGAGTTCGTCGCAAAATAAACATCACAAATGTAAACAAAAGCCCGAGTTTGACGTGAGCGTGTTAAAAATGTTGGACAACGAGACTAATTTATCGGAGAATCAATTATCCAAGGAGGATTATTTATTATTAAGAGCTAAAGAAGCTTTGTCAACGGATCTCTACGCCGCCAAGTCATGGCTCATAACCGCGAGATCTTTGTTTCCCCACAGCGCGAAGGTTCAGGTTAGGTTTTGCACGACCGGCAATATTCACTCATTAATTGTATAGTAAAAAAAGGACAACACTCAATAATTCTCTTTTTTTTTATCCATCGCAATATTTCAATAAAAAATTGTGTATATTAAAAATGTAATAATTGGATTATCGCATTTTTTTTATTTCTATAACAGTTCGAAGCCTATCGCATAGAAAAACTTTCCAAAAATGTAAAAGAGGCTGCAAAGTGTTTCGGTGAAATGTAAGACTCTTTTCACTTTTCGTTGTATTTTTTTTTTTTTTTATTTAAACGATTGACATTCAGAGTCTGTCATTATTTCCCAATAAATTCAACAGATTTCAAAATTTTCCCGAGGATCGCGAGATTTGGGCAGAAATCGAAGCTGTCACCGCTTGTTTACGCTCTGATCAAACTGATCCCGATTCTGACATGTTGTGTCAAATGTTTCAACACATACCCCAAGATTTGCAGCACAGACTTTTGATCATGACCGCTGACCATAGCGAGGACACTATGGAACATTGTAAATTACTGCTTTTGCTGTTAC
Source organism: Campoletis sonorensis (assembly GCA_013761285.1). Lineage (NCBI taxonomy): Eukaryota > Metazoa > Arthropoda > Insecta > Hymenoptera > Ichneumonidae > Campoletis > Campoletis sonorensis. The sequence continues at coordinate 833,312 of JACEOJ010005749.1, read as the reverse complement.
GACGATTTCCTCAAACAATTGCAACACACGGAGTAAGTTTTTTCCCTAATTAATTATAATAACTGATGTTGCCTAAGTTATGCATCAAAATTCAACCTGTAACAGTTTTTTTTCCACTCGTTGAACATGCCCTGAATCTTCTCTTTTTTTTTAATAAAAAATATCCTCGTCGCTTTGCTTAGAATTTCCTAACCATCAAAAGATGAATCTTTTTTCAAATATTTACAAAATACAAGAAATTTTCATTTTAATTCATGTTCCATGCATGCTTTTTTGAGACGTACTCTTGATTATAAGTCAGTTGAAGTAATTTTGTTTTTTATGGAAACTTTCAATACTCGCTGAGTAAAAAAAAAGTTTTGGGTCTTACTACATTACTTATTTTGCAGCCACGACTCGTGGAGACTCTTCTAACAGCAGAAAAACACAGCCATCCGGGACAAACGATAAACGATTTCAGGCGATTATTAGCCTGCGATGCGCTGCCTCTTCTTGGCTCTGCTCCCGTTGAGCTGAATCCCAGACTAGCGCTCAGATTGCTGTGCAAAGCTGTTGAATTTTATTTGGCTTACATACAACAGCCTCCGGATTCTCAGATTCCACAGCCTTGGGAAAGATTGTTCGAAGTAATAGAATCCGTCGGAAAGAAATTGGGATGGGAACTGAGCGTTCTTTTCACATCTCCGTGGAATCAGGATCTTTACAGCGAAAAACTTCACAAATATGCTGCTTCTCACTCCACCGCTCTTGGGGAAGAAGTCGTTGCAAGACAATTACTTATTTGTACGACTATTGTCCTTCTCAGAGTCCTCAATGATCACAACACTTTAGTCAATAACTCTGACGCTGGATATTGCCTCGTCGAAGCCTTCGGTGGACTCTGTCCCACTTCTGCTGGTACATTTCATATTTCCTATATAATTTTTAAGTTTGCATCGTTCGAATGCAACTGAATTTGTCAAACGTTTCTTCACTTTTTTTCAACTTCAGGACACTAGCACCTCTTCAATCCATAGTTTTATTTTCATCTATTTAGATTTAAAAAAATCGAAAATATAGAATTCCAATTTATGCAGTCATCAAAAATCTTGAATTATTTTCACGTAAAATTGGAGTATCACAAATTTTCAGGAAACTAGAAACAATCACAGTCTCATAATTTCTTGAAGTTGACGAGCTTGACGTAAAAAAACAATATTGCAACCCTAACAAACTTTTCTGTAGAACCAACATAACAAAAAATCCAAAAATTTGTTTCTTTGCAACAGATGAAAAATTGTGAGATTTTGAGACTTGTAAAAATTAAGAATTTGGAATTTGCTCAAGTGAATTTGTGTGGAAAGAATAGCATTTTAATTTTGTTTGTTTTTTGTTTCTTGTAGAACCAAAACTAAAAAAACGCAAAAGGGAAGAAACTTCAGGAGTAATATTAACGAGCGACGGTGAATACAGCGGCAGTGGATTGTCTCTGGCGGTTTCATTGTGGGATTTACTCCATAGTACAGATTATTTGCAGCGAGAATTTACGAAAATAAATCAACAGATGCGTTTAGACAATTGGATGAAATCATTTCGAACGGATGTTTCGGTTTACAAGGGTCTTTACGTCGATGCCTTGAATCGTATTGGTCATGAAGCTGGACTTTTAGTAACGCAACTGCGAATAGCCAGTACGTTTTACGCAGTAAAAGATTACAAGGTACAGCTGAATGAAAAAAAAAAAAAAAAACAATAATCAATCCTTCTAATTGATAAATACTAAATACTTGATTTTATCTTTAAGAGCATGTTGGATTACATCGTTTTGGTTGCCAACAATTTGCCTCCGACCCGAGGCAAAGTTTCGAACAATCTTACCGTTCCCGGAGTTCGCCACTTGCACTATTTGCGCCTGGCCAGGTTTCCAATTTTGCAATATTGCTGTCGATTGCTTCTCGAGGTTATAAAGGTAAACCGAGTGTCATTTTCACTTTGAATAATTAATTGTGATTTTTTTTGTTTCAACAACTAATCGTTGTTCTCGCATTTCAGACAAAATTCGCCTTGTCCGGTGATGTTGGAGATTGGGCAGTTGGTAATGCTCTTGTTTTGTTACAAATCGATTGGCCTCAAAACGCCGATATTTTGAGTGCAATTACCGAAAGGATCGTCAATACAGAAGCTTTTCGTTATCCGCTCTTTCAAACTTACGTCATAGCCATTGATATTCTCGAAGAACTTACATATTTGTGGACCGAACACGGTGGTGGTGTATCTTTGGAAATAGCTCTCAGCTCGGAAGTTTTACAAAGTAAGCAATTTATTCTTTCGTTAAGTATTTTAACAATATTTCTTGCTCTCTAAATTCTCTCTCAAATAATCAACATAATTGTTTTTCTATTATTTAAGGGAGCAGTCGAATCACAACACGAGGAGCGGACAAGGGCGTTCGGGAGGAAGTTAAACAAGTAATGAGACGTCAGGCAGCTCGAGACGGTGTTGATCCCGTAGACGAGCTCATACAGAGATTCATCGTAAACGAGAAAGCGGCTTTATTGCACAGTTTAATGAGTAAATGATGAATATTATATTTCTAGAAATAATAATTATGAAAATATTAGTGTTTTCATATTTTTTTATTGTTGAAAACCTTTGACGATTCGTAAGAAATCTCGCTCTATGTTAAATGAGACGATAATCAACAAGCATTTGTAATTATGTAAATGTAATTCGAATATATCGTATAAAACCTTTTACACAATAAATAACATAATGAAGTTTGTTAAATTTAATCATCAAGCTTCTCAATAACATCGGGAAATAAAAAAATTTGAAAAAATATATCAACCATCCAATTTTTTGAATTTAATAAAAACATAAATGAATTAAAATACAACGCACATCCTCGATGTAGATGTTTAATAGACAATTTATTTATACTTTATAAAATTACTTTGGCTTTACATACCTACACACTCCATAATTCCCTCATCTTGATAAGCTAGTTATTTTATCGCTTCAAATATTGTGAATATTCAGAGTATACTTTTCGTGTCGCGAGCTCGGTTTACCAAAATCATCAACGGATCGACCATTAACTCTTTGTTTTTCTCTAATTTCTTTTATTTTATATCAGTTATTTTGCAAATTAATGAAATTATGGCATTCGTATCCTGTTTTTTTAAAAGCCCAAATCAGTTTTTTTACAAACAAGGACATAAGATTGTTGATGAAAATTGTTCGGTGAATGAGTTATTATCGATTTTTCATTTCTTTCGATCCACGTTATTCTTGGCATCAAAAAGTCAACTGCATTCTTGTATACATTGCATATACATTTTTATTTGATTTTTCATAAATTCTTTGTTAATCTGGCGATCGTACTGTTATTCCGGTGAACTGCCGTTTTTTTCTTTTATTATTAAATATCCATTTACGTTATGTAAACACTCAATTGAAGAGCACTTTGTAATAATACCTTAATACCGGGCATAAATGACGCGATTCTACTGAAATCTGGCCCTGATACCAATTGCGTGTGTACTCCAAGACCATTTGTGTAATCACCGGTCTGTACCAACTGGGCTATTTGATGCAGTCCTTGGACAGTATTCGGCGTGAGCTAGAAAATAAAAGTTTTTTTTTCTCAATTTTTTTCACGATTCATACGATTTGTGTCACATGATCATAACTTTGCCATTTTTTCGAATGTTTACTTCGTACAGTTTGACGCAAGAAACCCACGGTTGTTGGATCGTTTGAATTTTAAGGAAATTATTTTCTTTAATGAATTGGGAGATTGAAAAATAATAAAACACATTTGATCGGAATTCATGTAGACTTACTGAGTTATCTCTGAGGCAATCGTATAACACTTCCAACTTTCTCTGTACGTCCTCAATTTTTCTCTTCGTTTGCTGAAACATACAAATTTTATACATAAACGACACTGAGTTACTTGCATTAACGTGGGTAACGCAATGATAGATTTTTTCACATGCTAAGTAGTTAATTAAAAAAGTAAGAAGTGAAAAATGATTAAGCCACAGTAACTGCGACTTCTGAATATTTTCATTTCTTTGAAACCATAAACTAAAAATTATGACAAAACAAAAATAATATAATCTCCGATCGTGCAGAAGGAGAATTTGAAGCAATTTAAAAAACCTTTAAATATCGTTTTTAAAAGTCAGATCAGAAAAAAAACTCGTAACGCGACGGTTAAGGGGTTAAGGATTGTTTGGATTTTTTAATTATGGTCTAGGAACGAGAATTCTCACCGGATTCTTGGCAGTCTCGTAGCACTGTTGTCTTAATTCGTCAAACACTGTTTTCAAATGTACATGCTCTTCTGGAATTGGAGCTTTTGGTTTTTCCGGCTCGGCCACTCTCGCCTGTTCAATCGGTGGTTGCTGTTGGTGTTGATGCATTTGTTGGGGCTGCATCTGTTGAGGCTGCATTTGTTCTTGTGGCGCTTCGTACGGATTATTGTATTGCATTCCACGATGTGGTACCGTTTGATTGTATTGCTGCTGGTTGTAGGGTGTCTGTGGATCACGATAATACTGATCCTGGGGAGCAGCCTGAAAAATATACAAAACATTTTTTTGTTCAAACTAATAAAAAAAATCGACTTCCCACTTCTAAATCTCACTTCCAAATAATTAATATCAATTAATATCGATTATTATTCCAATAATACCAAAAACTGTCAAAAAAAAATGATTGATACTCACGTTATATTCCTGTTGCGGCACAGCTCCGTGCAGGGGATGTACAATAGGATTTTGTGACTGGAATTCCGTTTTTGCCTGAAAAGTCATTTTGAATAATTTAGATAAATGGCTTCATGTTATTTTTGAGGACATTTAGAAATCGTGGCAATCCACTACGTTTGATTAGCCCTATGGAAAAAAAAACAAAAATGAAACACGTCTAAATTCCCATCACAGCGTGCGACTGATCTATCCGCACATAAAAAGCTGAAAATAATGGAAAGTTCTAAGACTGAAAAAACAAAAACAAATATGGGGTGAAAATGATACGATTTGCAACAAAAAAAAAAAAATATTCTTTCAATTGGTCCTTTGAGTAGAACTTTAATCTCTTTTTTTTCTTTTAAACTCAGAATATTCTTATCATCAATTTTTTTATTATCATTATTGTAATGTTACTGCAAGCAGGCCACGGTGTTGTGACCTTACAAAATAACGAATGCATGGGGAGGGTTAATTGTTTCAAATCTAAATCATCAAAACTCGTGAGAACAAAATGTAACTAAAAAAAATCCACTCGAATGATCGAAATGTCTTTCTACCTTGGAACTACCATTCTTCGAATGCATTGCTCTCCATTTTCTTGTTCCGGCGTGATCCGCCGACATTTCGTTTTTGTTGCACAGTGCCAGAACTGGCTATAGCATTTTTTTATGTACAGGAATCAGTGCGATATTTGTCAAATTCATGGAAACTATTCAACTATCTTTGAAGTCGTAACAGGTGAGCAAATTAATTCAAAAAAAGAAATTAAGTCGAATGGTTACGTATAAAAATGGTTTTCCTCATTATTACAATAAAACGATCGAATTTATAATTTTTTTTCACTTACTGTATGTCCTGATTATAAATTCTGGAGCAAAAAACCCAACTCACAGGAAAATCAATCAAATAATAATGGAATCAAAGTTTTCGAATAAAAACAACGATTTTGTTCAATTCGATTAATTTGCTCACCTTTTTTCTATGTGTAATAAAACTCTACTTCTTTAACAATCAAATAATACTGGTTTCCGAAATGTTTGTCAGATGAAAACTGTTTTCTAACTTCCATATTTTCAGTGGCCTCTATGCTGAATTGAAAATCGAGTTTTTCGCGACATGGTTGTTCGTTAGAAAAGATTTTTTTTTCTACAAAAAAACGTAAATTTAATATGTATGTGGCCACTTATCATTGTGTAATTTTTACTGAAAATTCAATTCCGTGAAACGAAAATCAAATTCTTATAAACTGGGCGCAAAATCGAGAAATAAAGATACTGACAAAAGGAAGCAAAAATGAAGTGAAAAACCTCAATTCCTTCCATGAAATAAACGTTCTCGAACTCCCAAAGGAGAAAAAACCCGAATTTCGTGAACCAGCATTATTTAAAATACGTCTAAGAAAAGAAAAAAAAAATAATGACATTACTTGAGCTCTGCTGGCTTTTCCAATGGGTGGATCGTTCCATCCAGAAGGTTGTGGTCCAGGTTGATAAACATTTTCATTATAGTTTTGTATCTGTTGAGCGGGTTGTGACCGATTGGGATCATAGAGTTGAGATTGAGTTGGTGGTAATTGTGGGGTTGGAGCGGCTGGTGTCATGATGTTTGTGGGGTTATTTTTGAAGGATTCGTTTTCGACAGGATTGTAAATGGTATTTTGTGGTTGATTAGGATAACCGGAGAGAGAAATGGGAGCTTGGGGTTGGTACGAATTCTGGGAGGGATAAGCGGCGACAGGAGGAACAGGATTGTACATGGAAGTTTGATTTTGGTAGCCGGCGTAAGAGGGTGTTGATTTGACCGAAGGATCGACGATATATTTGGATCGGGATTGAGGTCCGACACTGGAAGGTCTCGAGCCACCGAGACTAGTTCCCGTAGTTGGTAACGGAGGTGGCACTTGAGCAGGAATTTGTCCATAAGAATTGATTCCAGAATATTGTTCCTGAACCGTTGGTTGTTGTTGAATCGGAGACAATCCAATGCTCGGAGTTTGCTGGGCATTTATTTGGTTCATCATTGAATTACCGTAAGAACTTTTGATCGGTGCTGTGTTCCAACTTTGTCCAGTTACTTGTCCATAGGCATTGTTGTCGTAAGATTTTCTCGGTGCATTCTGTTCGTAATAATTTTGAGCAACTGGCGCTCTCGGCGCAGCTGGCTGAGCCCTCGCCTGCTGATTTCTCGCTTGCTGCGTGTATCCCAGAGCCACGCAAAGACGATCCCGTAACATTGATATTCTCTCTTCTTGACTGTTGCCCAAATAACTCAATGCTGCTTCCAAATTTCCCTCGGCTGATAATATCTCCGCGTAACTCGATAGCACCGATGCTATGTTACCCTCGATCGGGATCTCCTTCGATTCTTTCAACTCTAATGCTTTTTGCATTATCATCACTAACTCTACTGTCTCTTGGATTCCTGACTCCGATACTTCTATCAGCTTGTTCAAATTTCCTGAACTTATGTAACATATTTGGGCCTCTTTCTTCAAATTCGGATCGTCGCACGACGCCAAACGATCTCCCAGCATGTCTGCAAATTCGTTTAAACGTTTTTATTTATCTTATGATTAATACAGAATTATTTTTACACTAAACAGTTCGTTAAAAATACATTTCGATTCAGTATTCTATGAAATATTTTCCGTCAGTCTGGATGGGAATGTTTTTGATCTTTATTGTCATTATTTCTCGTCTACAAACATTCTGAAAAGGGCATCGAATTGTTTTTCGATCTGGAATTGATTGTTCCGGATAAGAACAAAAAAAATTACGTATTCTAAGTATTAAAAAAATCATTAATTTGTACTCACCACACAAAAGGGGACGTTCCTCAGGCTGCGAATGCGTAAATATTCCTACGAGCGTTTCTTTCCAACAAGTAATATCGCAATTCTTAACGATGTCGCTCCAGTTGTCGCTAACTAAAGAATTTATAAGAGAATTTAAGGCTCCACTGTGCTCTGCAAAGTATTTGTACTGCGTACGAGCGAGTAAATCCGGACCGCCAGCCATTGACAGAATAATCGCATCAGCATATCTTTTCGTCGAGAAACAAAGCGATACCGCAGCTTCGATGTTTCCAACCAAAATAGCTTGCGTTATAAGCCCATCTTCGTCTAAACAAACAATAGTTAATAATATTATTTCTATGATGAAAATGCATTCTTTTCAATTATTTTGATTTATAAAATCTTTATAATAATGTTCAAAAACAGAAATTTCCTCTTAAAAAGTACAAACTTCATTTTTTTGGACTTACCATTTGACGTATTAATTTTGAAATTACTATCTACAACTTTAGCAGAAGTAACTAATTTTTTCTTGTCCTGTTCCTGTTGAGCAATTGCGTCAAAAGTCGCGCTGCCATCGAGAGAATTTCCATTTTGAATCTGCAGTAAAGAAATAAATGAGTAAATTTATTATTGCTGAGAAAGGTTCGATCTTCTTGTATGTAATCATTAAAGCAACTGAGTGGCATAAAAAGGTGTAGAATAAAAAACCAAAATACGTGAACGTAAAAATCGTATGGTTTTGAAAAGTTCGTATCGTAAGGCAACAAGAAGATTATTTTTATTATTCAAATGTTTTTGGAATATTGTGAATTTCGATTTTAGTTTAAAAAAAAAAAAAAAATTTGGAGCCTGTAGCCATGGATGGGCACGTAAATTCTGAGTTCTGTCAAAAAATAACGAGGAATTTCGATATAATAATAATTCCAAATGATAATTCATGTAGATTGTTCACAAGAACTTTAAAACGTAATAATCGTTGACACTTATTGAAGTGGATTGTTGAAATAATTGCAATCCCAGAATAATCAGCAATAAAAAAATCATTGTTGTTCCTTACGTTGTCCATTTTGGCGATACCGTCCACTAGAGCATCAAGATCTTCCTGGGGCACGTACTGTGAAAGATTTTGGTTGATGCCATCCAAATCATAGCCCAATAATTGTATCAACGCTTTCGTAACATCTTCGCTGAAATAAGCTTCGACACAATTCCAAATTTTCTTTTTGTGCTCGTTTTCTGCTACGTTCACTTTTCCTTTACAATAATCGCTGAATTGTCCACTTTTGAGAGCTTCTTCGAGATCATTAGAGCGTTTTATGAATTCAGGGTTTGTGATTACTTGGGAAACGATGACTTTACGACTCGGACAAGTGTTGGAATTTGGATCTGCTGCTTCGTTCTCGAATATCGTAAGTTTTCCACCAAACTAAAAATTAAAACGATTTTTCGGCTACATTCGATTGCGAGGTCTTTCGATCGTTTCTTAAATACAATTTGATTGGTCTACGTACCCCAAACGATGCTCCGAATGGTCGTTTCAACCATTTCGGTGCTTTTTTCAAGGCCACCGCTGGTTCGGTTTGCACTGCTGCTGGAGGTTGAGTAAATGGATCCATGCCTGGAAACGAATCGACTATCTTGTTCGATGTTTCGACCGAACCTTGCTGCTGACCACCCAACAACGAATATACGACTGCGTGCCCATCGAAACTGCTTCCAACAACCAAACCCGGATTTCGGGGACACCACGATACGTCAAAGTTCCATTGATTCGTCTGGGCTAATTCACACACGATCTCACCGTTCTGTAAACAGTTTAAACAACGAATTAATATTTATAAAGCTCATGTGACTCAAAGAAATTAATAACTATTTTACCCAAAAATAGAACAATATTTTTACAATCAAAAAAGAACGAAATGCAGAAACTAGAGACAACATAAAATAAAAAAGGAATAGAACGATGACTTGAGTAACGTTGAAAGTCCAAATTCGTCTAAAAATCTCTCATTTTTCGTATATTTTGAACGAATACGTATCTTCGTAGACAAAATTTCATCCAAAACAGTTGTGACAGTAGAGAATAAAAAAAAACAATTGAAAAATATTCAGAGGCTTTAATTAGTTTTTTTTATGCCCATGACAAACATTGAGATCGAATCTGAATTTTGGAAAAATCGATTCTTGTAAAAACGTACCGGTGCATCAGAATTTGGATTCCAACAAAGGATTCTGTTGTCCTTAGCACAACTCAACAACAGATCAGGATCATGAGGATTCCAAGCGATGGATAAAACTCCACGTTGGTGACCCTGGAGCGTTTTAAGAGCCGACGTGGCAAATCGCAAGTCCCATAATTCGATCACTGGCGTCTGATCGTCCTCGGATGACAGACAAAGTTGTGTTGCCACATCCGGATGCCATTGAACTACTTTCCATCTTATCTGGTTACAAAATAAAAGATTATTTCATTTCTTACAAACGATATAAGATTTTAACCGCTTTACACATTTTTTTTTTTCAAAATCACGAATTTAGCTGTGAATTCGTGAATATTGAATAATTAAAAGATCAATTTTCATGATTAAATCAGCTGTAAGAACGTACTTTGGAATTCGCATCGGTGAGCTTGATGATTGGCTCGTTTTTCCTCAAATCCCAAATGACACAACGTTGGGAAAATGTTGATGCAAGAATATGTTGAACTGTGGACAATAAAAAATGAAACGTCAATACAATTTCAATAATTTCGTGATTATGGCCTACAAAAGTTTGTAAAATTATTAGGAAAGCAGCTGATCAATAGCGATTAAATGTGTTACGCTGGTGCATTATGAATAAAATGCTGTTGGCAACACTCTTTGAATTTGAGGAGATGAGAAAAAAGTTAACAGTAAGATTTAAGAAAATGAAGCATCGGCTGACCTTGTTTATTCCACTGAATATATTGTACGTCTTCCGGTGGTTGACTTCTGGTTCCGGGAGTCATTGGAGTATTTGTATTTACAATATCCCAAATATATATCTCGCTCTCAGTGGCCCCGGAGGCAAGAAGGTTTGATTGGAACGGATTGAAATCAAGAGCTCTGACTGGACCGGTGTGTCTGTCGGGGCTGCTAATCAGACAGTCGGACTCCTTCGCTAACATCTTTGCTGCTGAATATATTTTTATTGTTCCATAGTCACAGCCACCGACCAAAATTCCTGCTGGATTTGTATTGTGAGCTCCCCATATTACTTTGTGAAACCTGGATCACAATTTTTTTAAGTCATTCATTATTTTATTCGTGGAAACTTACACTATAAATAATATTCCGTTGGAATTTCGAATCCTTGCTCCTTTGCAAGTCAATGAAAATTCAGTACAAATAATTAATTTCGAGTTCTGTCATTTTTTGAAGAAATTCGAATCGCTGATGCGAGCTCGAACGCTGCAGTGCAATTATCTACTCCAATATGAGCTTTTTTCGATTATTTTCAACTTTCAATCGTCATCATGAAAAAACGAATTGAGTTACACGAAAATTCTTCGTTCATGAGGTTTTTTTATTTTTTTAGAATATAATCGGTACAAATAACGAGACATTCAAGGGACATGTTTGTTGTTTCATTTTTGCTACGATATTAAGGAAGTAATTCAGAAAATTCGCAAAGTGTAAAAAATTTTGGTTTTTTTCAATAGGCTGAGTATCAATGACCTAAAAGGTAAAAAACATTCGTCTTTTGATTCAAAGGCTTTTCAACACTATACGTGTCAAGAATGAGGGGTGAAAGGTTCGTGCCAGAATTTTAAAAATAAACGTGATGCACTCAAACCCCATAGTCTTTTTGGAGCAGTATGACGTGCTATCATGTGTTTTTCTCGAATCTTCATGGTTTCTATGGGTCACAGAAATATCTAAAAAATGGTTGTTGTTTTCGAGTTGTTTTGTACACAGTTTTTCTTCATGAATCTTACGATTAAACAATATCTATCAAAAATTAAAATATATAATTTGGAAAATTTATGTGATACAAGAACATTGCTCCTTTTTTTTATCATTGGAGAATTCAAATGTTGTTTTCTTTTCCAGCTTCGCCACAGCCATGTATTACTTTTTTGTCAAAAAAAATATTACAAAGGTTTATTAAAGGTAATTGTTGATTCAACAATTCAACAATATTCCTTATTAAAGAAATTGATATTTTACTGTGTTCCAGATGTATTTTTTGGATAGAATAAGTTTGAGACCATTGGAAATTTTTTTTTTTTCAATTTTATCTCATAGTTTTGTACAATTTAGTAAAAATGTGTGCAAAAAGAACTTTTGGTTGGCAGTCAGAAATCCCGGACATTCTTTTCGTTCAAAGAAATAGAAAAAATTTCATCTTAATCATGGTGCCATTGCTGAATAATAAATGAAATAATAATAATAAATAAATAAATCTAATAAAAATTTGAACCACATTTACTTTCAATCGGCAACATTATGGTTGCTGGTTTGAAAAGCATAGGAAAATACAGAATCAATAAAAATGTGTTGAATGTTGGAGAAAAACAAATATTGACACTTTAGAATTTGGTCTGTTCTGGAAATGTGTTCCGAACGTAGAATTCAAAACACCATATGGCTTGGAGTCTTCTTTTCACAAATGCTCCGTTGACAAATTAGAATATGCTAAATGTATTGGTTATTCCATATTTTAGACAGTCACCTAATGATTGTTTCGTTAGTAAAAAAAATAAATGAACCTGGAATTGAATATTTCAATGTTTCATAAAAATACCTGTGATCGCTCGGTACACTGGCCTTAATTTCCATATCATATCCAGGCTGTTGAAGGCTCAGCGAGTACAAATCCAAACTGGCTGATGTATTGAAACTTGCATCAAGTTGTTGTGCCGCAGTGCCGGCAGCAAGAAGAATAGGATGTTGTGCTTGCGGCGACCACGCCACGTTCACAGTCTTCACCAACTCCTTCACTTTCATTGTGAACTGCAACGATTCAATTTCACACTAATTTAAATTCCTCAAAGCGACCGAAAATCAAGTTGCTAATATTTCGAATTTTAAGCTCCGACTTTTTGAACCAATCACTGTGAGTGAAAAATAAAAAAGTACTGCAACTTGTTCAACCGCAAAAAGTTGAATGGATTTCGACAATTTTTCATTATATAATTTTTTGCTTAAATGCGGAATGAACGTTAAGTGTTGAAATTGTAGAAATATTATTTTTTTTCTTCCGTGTTCAATCTACCCAAAGAGATCAACGCACTCGCCGAACGACCTCGTTTCTTATTCACGATAACAATAACCAAGTTTTACCCTTTTATGTATTTATATCGATTCGTATCTGCTCAATTGAATATTTACTCACTCGGATTTATTTAATGCTCACTTGTGACAATTAAAACTTGCGGAACAATACGAGAAATGTCACACGCAAAACACACTGCAGGCCAAGCCGTCACCACTTCCAACGTGGCGAGCTACAACCTCAAGACTGCCCTGCCACCTTTCGACTGATTTCAACACTTCAATTTCTTTTAACTTACTTCAGATGACAGCACGTACTTATTTGACCCTTTGAATATTGAAAGCGCTGTATTCTTTTTTTGCACTGTGAATAATAAATGTGAATTGTTCAATTAAAGTTTTGTCAATTATTATTAATATGTAATGATCATTTTAATTAATTGCACAAACACTGCCTGCAGAGAACTGAATAATTTAGTTATTTACTCAAAGTCGAAACATTTACCCAATCAAAATTTATTTAATTGAATTGATATTATTAATCGTCGAGAATGACAGCTCGAACCTGTTCAACTCCTTGACTGATAAAAATGAGAATTTCTTTTTCAATTGAAAATAAATTGAAACCCCATTCATAAATGATGATGAATTAATTACATTATGAAAAATTAACCGAATTGACTATATCTTGGTTTGGTGAATAATGGGAAGCCATGCAATATTTTACCTCGGAATTTTTTAACAGGGAAAACTATTTCCACAACAAAATAACAAAGTTTACTATTTTGTTTCAATTTTTAAATGAATGATGAAGCTTATGAAAAACGGCGCCTTGTTTAATTAAAATTTTTAAAAAATACATAAACGATTTACCAGTCGATTGAAATAGTTTTTAAATAATATATATTTTTTTTTAATCGAATAATGAGACGTTTTTGTTGGCTCAACGATGTTTTGAATAATTTTGGATCCAGGGTAGTTTTTTGGAATGTCATGGTGGTTAGGGTCGTCAAAGTACCTGAGAAAATCGGTAGGAACAGGTAATAAATAAGGCAAGGTTTCTTGGGACCATATAAGACTGGAAACTATATGTTCTCCTTCCACCTTTTCAGTAGCCTCCATTCTTCGTGACTGCTGGATGACGTCACTTGATCGGCACAAGTGTACAGTCAGCAGCCATTCCAGTTCGTGCATCGAGCGCAGTTAGATCGTCCAGCATCAAAAAAGTGTTTAAAACTAAAGTTTCATAATATTAAAAATAAATAGACTTAAATTCGGCCAAAACGTAAATGGAGTATTGAAATAATATTTTTGTTTTTGCCTCCCGTTGATTGCCAACAATGAGGCAAAACCTTGAGATTGTGAAACACCGAACGGATGTGAGCGGGATTTTACCGTGAGAGACAACGCTGAAGAGCAATGCTCCAGCCGCGTTTAAAACCGCGGTTATTCCTTCGTAAATAAAAGACAAAATAACACTTTTTTCTTTTGATTTTATTAAACAAATTAATTTGCTCGGAATAAAAATAATAAAAAATGTTAAAACATTCAAAGATGATTTCAAAATCGTCGTTTAAAAACAGCTAATTTAGTTCCTGAAAAACGTAAACGAAAAAAAAATTAATTGATTGCAATTAATGTTAATTAATATGAGGCACAATAAAATGATCGATAAATTCGAAACGAAATTAGGGTTTTTGGGTCAAGAGAATATTTCTCCTTCCTCGTTTACTGAATGTAATCTCATCGCTTCACAGTATTATACTAATTATGACTCAATGATGACCTGACCCGATCGACCAGACGAGAGGCGCGAATGATAACGAGAAAGAATTTGAATTAAAAATCGTTGCGAGACACCGAAATTTTCGTCAGTTTTAACGGATTATCGTGCAAGACAACTCTTACGAAACAACGCTCTTTGTTGCCTCGATGTATCGGATTATTTGATGTAAATCAATTATTATTCACTATATTTTACGATTCGGAATAAAATGTGGCCGAGATTCGCAAAGATTCATCGATCGTGGCTGGTCTACATTCTCGTTGCAACGATCGTTTGCATCCTTTTCATGTGGTCCAGAAACAAACCAAAAGGCAATGAGTTTGGCGAAGATTACGTCTCGCTAAGGTACGATTTTTTTTAAACTTTTAACAGCCATGCCTTGTTAGAAGAAAAATACATTTAATGTGATTAATTATCATCAAGAAAGTCGTCAAATGTATAAAAATTAGGATACTTCGAATTTGAAGGATGTTTATTTTATTTAGAAATGTACTCAAAAATTTTCATGAGGATTTTTCAATTTTCAGACTATTAAAGGATCAAAAAGATTACATCGATCGTCGAGGAATTCACGTTGTTGTTGGTCACTATATTGGGGATTCTGTAGATCCTCTCAAAACACCAAATGTTACAAAAGGTTTGTACATTTCTAAGTCTATCTACTTGTAGAATAAAAAAAAGAAATCATTCATACATTTAAGAACTTCGTGATGTTCAAATATTGGAATCGATAATATCATTTTTGATGATGGCAAATTTTTTTACTTCGTATTTCAATCCTATGTTTAAAGTCACTATTTTAATATTGAATATAATTTGAATTTACATTTATTTATAAAACCGTAGCCTTTGATACAAGAAAAAAATAAAAATAAAAATGAATAAAATATGAAAAATGGGTTGTTGCATTTATTGCTCAAGTAGATTTCTTCGACTCATCGGTCTTTCGTTTTATTCACAGATATTATTAATAAAAATATGTTCGATCCAAAGCCACGTGAAGGAAGAAATGGCGAGCCCGTAATAATTTCGTCCAAGGATTTTCACGTGATGCAACAACTCTTTCAAATTAATAGGTTCAATTTGATGGCGAGTGATCGTATACCATTGAACAGAACATTGCCCGATGTCAGAAAGAAAAAGTAAGATCAACCTTTTTTTCTTCGTTTTCTATAAATTGATGATTGGAATATATAAAAAATTGAAATTAATCAAAGATCATGAGAGGAATTCGATTCTTCAGAATTTTCTATAGAAAAAAAAAATTTTACAAATTGCCCGGTCGACAGACTGTTTAGTTTTCAGTTTTGAAGTAAAAAAAACAGATGGTTTCGAACGGTTTTGACATCCACGAAATACCAAAAATAGGGATAATTTCGATCATTTGTTTTTCCTGAAAAAGTGTTTAAAAAGCGAATGATCATTTATTTAAAAACACTTTTCTGAAAAAACCCAATTTAAAGTAACCACGACTTCGATTGGCATTTCTTTTAAAATTATCTCTACAAAGGGTGAAACTATAGGATCATTTTATTTATTTATCGAGTCAATTTACTTCTCAAGATCTCTGTAAACCTTTAATAAAAAATAATAAAAAAAATTCAACAGTCAGTGAATAAGGAATAAAATTTTAACAGATGCATCTCAAGATACTCAAACATATCAGGATTACCGAAGACTTCGATAATCATAGTTTTCCATAATGAGGCTTGGAGCACACTGCTGAGAACCGTTCAAAGCGTCATTGATCGATCGCCTCGAGAATTATTAGTGGAAATAATTCTCGTCGATGACAATAGTGATCGAGGTATATCGTCGAATTTTTTTCATCAAATTTGAACTTCATATGAACTTTTGTAAATCAAAATATTATATTAAAATACGTTTTTCTTTAATTTTTATCACGTATAAATAATGGTTCGTTCCATTTGACGAAAAAAAAAAATGACTGAGACAATTCTATTTGATTTTGAACGTAATAAAAAAATTGATTTGTTGTTACCCAGATTTTTTGAAAACTCCTCTGGACGATTACGTCAAAAAATTGGCAGTTCGAACACGTGTTTTGCGCTCGGACAAACGAGTAGGTTTGGTAAACGCTCGTTTAATTGGTGCCAAAGAAGCGATAGGTCAGGTTCTCACGTTCCTCGATGCTCACTGCGAATGCACGGTTGGTAGGTAAGCTCTCCGCAATTCTCGTGCTCAATTCTGCACTCGCGAAAATAATGAATGAATTAAGTGTAACATTCAATAAATTGTCTTCGTTAATTTCAGGTTGGCTGGAACCTCTCTTGGAAGCCATTTCGAAAAATAGAACGAGAGTCGTTTCACCTGTAATTGATATTATTAATGATGACACTTTCGGTTACACGAGGTAAACTCTCAAGACCACGATTTTTTATTATCCTTAGAAAACTTTTTCATAAAAAAAAGAGGATGAATGTGGAATTTCCATGAATGTGGAAATAAATTTTGAATTTCTTGGTTGTGAAAATGTTTAGATCATTCGAGCTTCACTGGGGAGCATTCAACTGGGATTTACACTTCCGTTGGTTAACTTTGAACGGTCCATTGTTACGAGAACGCCGTGAAAACATCGTAGATCCGTTTAAAACGCCAGCAATGGCAGGAGGTCTTTTTTCAATGGACAAGGATTATTTTTTCGAGCTTGGGAGTTACGACGATCGTATGCAAATATGGGGAGGGGAAAATCTCGAGTTATCTTTTCGGGTCTGGCAATGCGGCGGAAGTGTCGAAATCGCTCCCTGTTCTCACGTCGGTCATTTGTTTCGCAAATCATCGCCATACACTTTTCCTGGTGGAGTTGGTGATATTTTATATGGAAATTTGGCTCGTGTGGCTCTCGTGTGGATGGACGATTGGGCAGAATTTTACTTTAAATTCAATCCTGGTAAATATCAAAAATCTATTTTCATCTAATTACTATAAAAAATAGAAAATATTCAATGAAATATTATGATACTATTTGAATAGTTTGATTTAATTTCAATTTTCTTGGATGCAATGGTTTTTAAAATATTCTTATTCAATTTTCAGAAGCAGCAAGGCTCAGAGACAAACAACAAGTTCGTGACCGTTTGGAACTTCGTAAAAAGCTTGGTTGCAAAAGTTTCCAATGGTACTTGGACAATGTTTGGCCAGAGCATTTTTTTCCAAAGGACGATCGTTTTTTCGGAAGGGTAAATTATCAAATTTCTCTAAATTTACTTCTCAATTTTTGATCCAATAATTAAGAGAACTCTCCTTTTTATTTTCTTTTTCTTTTAAAAACCATCTTTTGTAAATTTTAACTAAATTTTCAATCATCATCGTTAACGTCACGTTTAAAAAAAAATCATTAAAAAATCTTGCATGTTTTGAAGCAACAATAAATAATCGAAGATTTGATTGTACAATCTTATAATCTGTTGATTTAATCGTAATTAGATTGTTCACGTACCGACGATGAAATGTCTTATGAAACCCTTGGCTAAGGGAATGTATGCCCAGCCTTCGGGATACGCGATTTACGAGCCGTGCGTTAAATCACCGACGCTCAGCCAAATGTTCGTAATGGGAGCGAACGGTGTCGTAATGACCGACGAGAGTGTGTGTCTCGACGCACCGGAGCGTGACACACGTCATGAGAAACCAAAAGTTAAAATAATGGCTTGCAGTGGTCTTAATCGTCAAAAATGGCGTTACGACAAAGACGTGAGTAAAAATATCACTCGTTTCCGGATTATGATTTTTTTTTTTTTCAATGTGTTGAATCATGAATGATTCATGGAATTAAATTGATGATGATTATTAATGAAATTAAGTTTTAATGGATCACGTTCATCAAAACTTAATTTTTTCCATTCAATTATACAAAATTGATTTCAATACAATGACATTTCGAATGCTTATAAAAAAAATTGAATTTTTATTCATCAATCAACTCTGTAGAAGTTAGTGGAGAAAATATTGACGAAAATTTATTTTAACTTAACAGGCGATTTACTTTCACTTCCAATGAATTGAAATTTTGGCAAAAAAAGTTCTTCAGTTTTCCAGAATGATTGAATTGAAATAACAAGAAGAAATTTTTGATTTTTCGAATCAAGTTGATAACATTTGGTGAAAATATTCGAATTTCTTGTTTTATTTTATTTTGTAATATTGGGCATTTCACAATTTGATTTCGCGGAGTTGAACATTATGAAATTAACGTTAATTGAATTTTCATTGTGAATAGAAATTATGATTTTTGTTGTTTTTGTCAAAATAGACTCGAGCGTTCGTTCACGTGAGTTCAGGAATGTGTCTTCACGTGTCACCCGACACCGACGAGGGTCCCGTAATTGCATCCTGCAACGGAAATGCTGACCAGCAGTGGATAATGGAAACCGTACCTTGGAAATGATGATTTTTATAATTTTTTTTTTTTTTTTCTACGAATTATAGTAAGGTGTACATAATAATAACGATTCCAGTTCAATTGTACTTAAGGCACTTTTTATATAAAATCATTTACAACGAACAAGATCTCAATGACCACTGAATTTATTATTAATAAAAATAAAGTTATTATGTTCTCAAAAATAATAAAAGAAAATAAGAAAAATTGAAAAAAAGTAAATTTGACTTTTTGTTTATTTTTCTTAAACCGCTTGTTTTTACGTTCCCAGCATTTTTGGAGAAGAATAAATTTCGTGAACCAACAATTTCAATAGAACATAAAACCAAAAAAAATAAAAAAAATCGATGGCTTTGAAGAGTCCCAACATTTTCTATCTTTATTCCTACATCTTGTTCGAAAAATGTTTCTTTTTCTTTCCCACAAAAAAATATGATGCGGCAGCTTCATTGATTTTTTCCTTCAAGACGTGCCAATACAGTTCAGCGAGCAGTGCAAATGCTGTTTGGCTTACCGCGGGCGTTGGAATTTCATAATTGTTCACAGACTGCCAATTAAGCTGATTCCTGCGTTCCCTCGTGAGAATTTATGGGGACAAGAGCATTTGAGAAAGATCATAAAACGCAGTGCTAATCTTTTATGAAAAAAAAAAAATACCAGCCGGAATGTTTATCGATCCGAAGTAGTTCGTCTGTGTATACACAGACGCTCGGCTGAGCCTCAGTCTCCTTAGAACTCGATTGACAAACAAACAAACAACCGATGAAGTCATATTTTAAGGAAAAAGTTGATTTTTGGGATTCTCTCATGAATTTTCATGGTATTTGGAACCAAATGAAATATTTTCGATTAAATTTCGATGTTTATGAGTCTTTCGTATCAAACAGCATGAAAATAGGGTGTCGACAAAAAATATTTAACATAACTAATTTTCCGACTTTATAAAAACTCCAGTAACTCAAAATTTATCTCTAGCCATGTCCCATTTTCTGACGATTTTTGCACGATTTTTCTAATAAAAAAGATCGAAATTATTCAGTGAAAGCTTGTTTCACATTTATTTTATATAATTTCTGATGGATTTCAAAAAAATAAAACTGCCGCAGCCGCCGCAGCACAAATAATTTAAAAAAATATAAAATATTATCAAAAATGAATGCAGGTTCCCATTTTTTGAATAAATTTCACAATCATATTCCTCTCCTTCCCTTTTCTTGAGCATTTGAAACGTTTTTTAAATACATCCAATTTGATGAATTCCAGGAAATATATTAACAAATAAAAATAGTGGATCGGGGCGGTAAAATTGATGTGTGCACTTAGCTTTGTAGCTTTCGCAGTTTTTTCAAACTGTCTCGTTACATCTGGGCTGAATGACACAGTTCGTAAATCTGGGTCAAAGTCGCGTCCTCCAGGAGGCCAAGAAAAGAGCACTTAAACGAGAATTATTCTGTAGTCTGTAGTTCGTCCTATCCTGTGTATCCTCTCCTCTCTCTCTCCCTCTCTCTCCCTGTCATGCTTCTTGCCTCGTTTGTGTCGATGATGATTAACCTCCGGCCAGATTTGGCCGAGATGAGCGACATTTTTTTACGGTGTCTCGCAAATTAGTAGGAAAAGCATACAATAACGTATTCTCGACGTAATAAAACTTCAATGCCAGAACAATTAACCAAAAATTAGAGAGAATCAAATAAATCGATGTTCAAAAGCAAATTAAATGAAATTCGGAAACTTTTCTTACATTTCGTCTTAATTGGCCTGGTCAATTTCTCTTCCATCATAATTTGCGAAATTATTACATTCACGAATCAATTATTTAATGTAAATTTTTCATTTTCCAATAAATTTCATTTTTTTTTTCAAGCAGTAGTTTTCTATTTCAATGATGAATTCGATACAATGGATGCCACGTTCGTGCATGAAGGCAGATCGAAAGATGGGACGTGGTTTTACCCTGATGAGAGGACCTTGAAGAATAAAGAGCGAGGTCCATCGTTTCGTGAGACAAGTACAGCGCCGTAAAGACGAGAAAAGGATGCGACTTTTTAGCTTTAAGCATGTGTACGGCAATCATATGTCGTAAAAAAAAAAACAAAAAATGGTCCTCGTATTTACACGTGATTTGTCTACTGAGTCACGTTTCGGGTTTCGTCCAGGTTGAATCTTTGGTCCGAGTGTTCCGGTTCTCACACACCTATGACCCTCCCTCGTTGACGAAACTCTCTTTCCCACATTAATCGCACCGAGTCGCTTAATTTTTGAGCGAAAATAAAATGCACGCACACACACATGACGTTTTCTTTACTCTGTGACCTGCCCCGAGGTATATTCCGACGGGATCGTCCCAAAGAAATAACGAGAATAAACTCGTCCAACGACTTGATATGATTTCGCGAGAGACCATTATGGGCCTGTCGCACCAGTTTGAGAGAAAGAAATCTCCTTATCTTGTATGTGCGCGAAACATTTTGACATTTTTTTTTCAACATTTTAGTCACATTATTAACTTACGCGAAATTAAAAATATACAAATTACTTAAATTGTGTTGAACAAATACTTAAAATATCCAACATTTCAAGAAATCGTGAAATTCTGAAGCTGAAAATTCATTTTTATAGTTTCCCCCAGTTTATCCTTGTTAACCCATTGAGCCCCTCATTTTCCCTTAGAATTGACTTTAATTTTTGTACTTGCAATAGTTTTTGGTCTCGCTGATTACGAATCTAAATCTAAAATAAAGTGTTCATTAATTTTTTAAATCTCAAACCACCGTACGATAATTTTTTGTTGAAAATTTGTCAACTTCTTTGAAGAGTAATGAGTGTGTAAAAAAATTTCCATTGCGATGTTTGTAGTAGTTCAATAGGAACTGAATTTTTTCATGAAAAATAACGAGATTCAACTATTTTTTTTCGTTTGTGGACTGTTGATTCTATTTTACATTTTTCAATGTTCCAGGGAACATGCGAAATGAAAAATCTCGGTATTTATTGTTAAAATGATAGTTTAATAATAGTAAAGACTAAAAATAGTGAAATGGATTTGTCGATTCGATTCTGAATGAAAAGAATCGAAATTGAAAACCGAAAACCAAGTTTGTTTTGAGCCTTCGATTAGTTTGGGTTGTGGGTAAATTTTTGAAATAAAAGAAAGTACGAACGAGGATGAATATTTTTCATGTAATAACTATCGAATGTTACATATCGACATATATACAGTCACCACTAATAAGCTACGAGACATGTGACTAATGATAAATTTACGTGAAATAAACGACAGTCAAGAGATTCCTGATTCGTGCAAGTTTGTATGAAACGTGAGTCATTTGTCTTTTTATTTTTTGTACAATATAATCCTCAATGATCTTATGAAAAATGAGGAATCTCTTGTCTCTCGTGAGGCTTCACCGGCGAGAAAATCGATGGATAGTGCCAATGAGGATATTTTTCTTCTTCATATTTCGAAATACCAGTGAAGCTTAAAACTTTTGACCTTAATTCTACGTACGAAATAAAACTCGTGCAAGAAATTCAGTTTTTCTCCGATCGAGTTTTGTCTCTTTTCGTCGTTTTATTTTTTCATTTATTTATAAAAATCAATTACGTATTAATCGGTAACCTCAATGAAATCACAATCGTATTACAAAACATGTAACAATATATCTCGCATTCTTTTGTCACTTTATTGCAAACTAATAGGTAGTTTTATTTAAAAAAAAAAAAAAAATACGGCCAGGTGTCGACGACTATTTGAACCAAGACGCGTGTCTTTAGCTGCATGATCGAATATTTTATTTAATCACTTTTTAGCCACGATTGGTAGCAGTTTTCGTTGACGATCAATGACTTCATCGTTTTTTTTTTCCTTATAAAAATCGACAATATATATTTGTATTTTCGTTTTCTCTATGATTTCGACTAAATTTGCCTGCAAATTTTCTTCGTCGTTTCGTCAATAAGCAAAGTAAATTTTTTTCGGTGGGTTACTTTCGGTAATTAACAATTAATCCAGCATTTGAAATTCATTTTATCGACGTGTGTGTAAATCACAAGATTTTCCATCTTTAATGTCTATTTATTGTGATATTTTTTGCCCTTGGAAATGTATTGCAAAGAAGGCAAAATAACTGCTGAAATAATTTTTGTGAAAGCCACTTGTTTCTCTTGTTTTTTATTTTTCAATGGACAGACTCAAGAATAATAATAAAAAACTTAAAAAAAAAGAAAAAAACGAGAAAATTGACGAATGGTCGTGATAAAGATTATCATGAAACGTGTTGTAATCGCTTAACGCGTCATCAGAATCGTCTATAATCAATGGCAGCGATAGAAGGAACGAACCCCGATCGGCCCTAGAGCTTGAAATAACACTTAACAAGGCGTGTGTGCTCACTTCGACTGTATGGTTGTGAAATGAGCTCGGGCCAATTAACGTTGAGCAACATTGCGGTACAGTGGTATACATATATAGATATTCATGTATATATTTATATGTATATAGAGAGATATCATTCGATCGACGTTTATTAACCCGAAACTCGTCATATATGACTCGGCTAGGGTAAGGTTTATGTACAACGTAGAAAAATAGAATATATTTTTCGATGAAACAAGAAGTGATTCAGACGCTTTAAAAAAGCATTTGATTCGAATTATTGACTCTTTTATTAACTTATTTAGTTAATGGAAATATTGTTTTTAATTCGATTGAAAAGCCGCTCTGTTTGAGTTACGAAAATAAAGAGATATAATGTTTTCAACATAAAATGATAATTTATTAGCTTTGCTTCTAAATCATCGGAGCAAAATATAATAATTTCAATTAACTAACTAAATTGAGCCTCGATACGAAGTCTACCATCTAGGTAAATATATATATATATTTTTTTTATTATACATATATATTATCTCGAATCGTCATCTCGATTCCTCTTAACATTTAACCGCAATATACGATGTGTCATCATTTTCATTTCAATATATATTTATTAATATGTCTATATATTTACCTACGAATTCATATATTTCATATACACAATTAATATATTACTATTAGGTTGATATCTCAAGATTATATACGCTCGCATTTCCACACGATCGTCAATAAAAAGTCTATAAAGAGGACGCTGCTTTATTAGCGTATTTATCAAATTTATTAGGTAACGTATGTTTGCGTGTTTAGGTACGTGCAGCTTGCGATTGTCTACAGCTGAGAAAGAGACGCGAAAATGAAGAGGAAATGAAGAAAAACAAAAATGAATAGTGACTTGAGGACAATCGAGAGTTACGAACAAATGCGGAAAAGGACTTGATCACCAAATGATTTTTTTTTGTGTTAAACTTTGGAATTTAATGACGGAGACAGAAAAAAAAATAAAACGATACGAACGGGCTTGCAAGGAAGAATTTAAAAATCGTAATACTTTCCGACTTGGACGGTAGAGCAGCTCGACTGTACTTGAAGTTGAAGTTAAAAAGTACAAGGACTGAAACAATTTCTACCACGTGAGTATAATCAACGTGAAGATCGATCTTTATCTCTCTGTTCCTCTCAAAGGGAGGACGAGAGAGACGCCAGATGGCCTCACCAGTAAATGACTCTCCCTCGTGAAATATATACAAGCACACATTTATACATGGATTGTGTATATATACATATATATCTATGTACATCTTGGAACACATACACAGAGTGCGGCTCCTTTAGTGCGTTTCACTTTCGCGAGATGAGCTCTCCGCCACGGTGTGGTTCTCTTGCAGATCGCGGGGCGTGGCAAAACTGTAACGCAAGAGTCCACCGAGGCCGCGGGCCACGAGTGCGCACGCGGGGATACAAAGGTAAAGGTATAACATAGCAAGAAAGATAAAGAGGGAAAGAGTGAGATAAAGAGAAAGAGAGGAAAAGAGTAAACCATCAAGTGTATACGTCGGCGAGAAGCGAAAGAAAGATCGCTCGATTGCTCAGTCACACCTCAAGCAACGTAGATATTTGTACAGGTAACTACGGTATTAGTTTTGGATACGGACGAGTTATTACCGCGTTTCCCAGGTAGGAAAAGGAGATGGAGATCCTTATTGGTCCTTGGAAATAATCGGCATTGATCGTCAGGGCTCTGTCCTGATAATAAAGTGAAAAATAAGGCTTTTATCTTCTCCTGGCAATTGAATTAACTTGGATCAAATCTTTCTTGAATCATTTCTGGAATCCAGAATATTTTAGGGCCTAGTTTGAGAATCTTCAGTGGAAAGAGCCTGGATGAGCAATCGCTTCGTTTTGTTTATGTATTTTTTGGATTTTGTACAAACAGAATTTTTTCTTTCAAGAATCCAGTTGATTCAATAATCCAAAGTATAACAT
Source organism: Campoletis sonorensis (assembly GCA_013761285.1). Taxonomy (NCBI): domain Eukaryota; kingdom Metazoa; phylum Arthropoda; class Insecta; order Hymenoptera; family Ichneumonidae; genus Campoletis; species Campoletis sonorensis. The sequence goes on along the minus strand of JACEOJ010005749.1, from coordinate 807,993 downwards.
TTTCAAGAAATGTGGCAATTTTGATCTCGGTTAGAAAGTGAGGGAGGTGCAAGGATATTGCAATAACGGAGAGACAGAGAGAGAGAGAGAGAGAGAGAGAGAGAGAAGAAAGAGGGAAAAAAGAGAGACGGTGAGAGGGAGCATGAGAGTCCAGCGGATAAACGTCGTCCTGCCCTCGTATATGTATACGTTCCGATTAAATCGTTCTTATATTACGAACGACGGTAAGTTTGCACGCCGCATTCGCAGTTCACAACGCACACATCCTGGGATGTAGGGAGAGAGAGAGAGAGAGGAAATGGACGATTGCCATGTTCGTGTACATAAGTAGGTTCGGATGCTGCCTGCGTTCACCATCTCGAATTCCGTTACCATTTCTCTCCTCGATGTACCAAAGTATACCGTATATAAACCATATATGTATGGTATATAACATGCTTATGGCGAACGTATAGCATTTTACCCTGACCCGAGATTGCGGCGCAACAGCAGCCTCCGCCTCTTCCCACGATTGCATCGCGAATCACGACAACGAAACTGCGCACGTTCTTTCTTTTCTCGACTGCCGATCTCATCTGTATGTGTGTGTATGTCTGTTTGTGTGTGTATGTGTGTTTATACATTTGTTGCTTAAGGTTTTACAAGCTTTCGGACATGAGACTGGTTTTTAGTGACCACGAGGATGGCTGCTGAGCACAAAAGTCAACAAAAGCCTGATGATTTCTAATTCTCCTGATTGTCCAGTTTTTAGCTCATCCCATCAAGAGAACTCGTCACGGGCTCGCACAGTTCTCGCTGGCAAATGATCGATCGCTAACGGATGAACACGCCTGTGATAAAACGAGGCGAACGACAACGATCGCGACTCACGGTTGTTCCCGTTGCGGTTTGCTCTTTAAATTCACTTTCTACCTCGTAAAACCGCCAGATGAGTAATACAGCAGCAGCAGCAGCACTCGCCCATATCTCTACCTACACTTTTCGCCGGAACGAATGGGTTCACTCTTGATTTTTCCTTAGAGTGAAAGATTATTCTTTGTAAGTACCGTGAACGGGTTCCCGCCTGCGGTCGTCCGAGTCGTAAGAAAAAAAGCCCGTCCGCGCGCGAGAACGATTAAACTCGTCGCGTAATAGCAGGAGGAAAAACGCGGATAATTGTAGGTTTCGATGCGCGCCTCTGGTAACGGGAAAATTATCCGTCCTCCACCTTCCTAACTTGCCTTTCTTAGACCATCTATTTTCAGCTAATTACACATCATAAATTGACCCAGGGTCTCGAAATTTCACACTCGATAATCGTTCGGATGATAGCGATGAACGGCACAGCCGAAAATTTGTTGGGCGATCGATTTTTAAATGTTATTAAGTGACTCAGATTTGCATGTAGTTTAAAATAATTCTTTTTCTTTCCAGTTTTTTTTTCTTTTCTGCTCCTTAATCATCCTTCATTGTTCATTAGCTCACGAGACAGCTGCTGAGAAAATGACTCCCTGCCATAGACACGAACTTTCTTAACGCGTATCGCCATCGTAAAAGTAAATACTACCAACTATTACAGTCTAACTAGTTACTAGTCGTAGGGTTCCCGTCCTGTTCACGGCGAGACTCTTCAACCTTTCACAGATGAGAACCGCCTTTATGATTATATCTTCTCGTACAACAGTCTACCCAAAATTATATATACACGTTTTGTGATAAACGACGAGAGATGTTAGTAACTGGTGGTAACACGCCTGCTCGTCACGGACTACTCTTCCATAACTCTTTTGCCACATCGGGCCTCTTCCCAATGTTGATCCCGTCGTTTGGTCTCGCAATCTACGATGTTCGAGGTCTATCGGTAGCGCGCGGTTTGTACGATGTATTCCAATGTAACGAGGCGACCAACAATCAGGATCGTAAGCGGATCAACGCTCGCGAGCGTGTCTTTGGATTCCCGTTCATCACGAGACTCATCGAAGTATACCATCTAGAATGTTGATGATAAAAGCCCGTCATCACCATAATCAGGTATTGTTCCCGGGCGACAATGGCGGTGTATTTGCGTCTCTCTGATCTTCGTGAACGCTCTCGGCTCTGCTAGCGCTACTGCTCGATCTCGAGCTCAAATTGTCACGATCACTAAAGTACGACGAGTCGCCGCGTTTCTCTTCCAATTGCAATTGTTGTTTGTCGTTCCGATATTCTTCCCCGGTTGTGCCTAATAGTCCCGGAAAGTAAGGAATCCCCTGTCTCTGAGAAGTAATCTTGCCCATAAAACTGCGAATCTCTTCGAAATAGGAATCATCAGCCCTTGGCAGTTGTCCGTGATAACGGGACCTGACCTCATCGAGTATCGTGGGACCATCAGCGTCGTGTTTCTTCAGATGTCGATCGAGATTCGTTTGTTGTCCGAAGCATCTCTCGCAGAGTGGACACTTGAACGGCTTTTCCTTGTTGTGAATATTCCTAACGTGTCGTTGAAGATTGCTTGATATACTGAACGATCTTTCACAATATTTGCACTTGTATGGTTGTTCACCGGTGTGAGTTCTTAAGTGTCGAGTTAGATTGGCCGATCGGGGAAATACCTTGCCGCAGAATTTACACGAATAACGATCTTTAGGTTTTAGGCTGCCAGACACTCCAATCGTTGCGGCTGAATACGGTGGCAAATTACCGGAACCCTGTTGAGTCTGATGTGGCGTCTGTTGTTGATTCTGCTGATTCTGTTGGCTATGATGCGTTTCTCTGCTGGTTACGGGACTCGCGATTCTCTGATTAATCGGTGCTTGCGACGATGCGGAAGAGGATGACGAAGAGGGAAATCGGTTGGAAGAGGGCAGCGGTACCATCGTAGGCAATGCTCGTACCTGAATCTTCGGTAAATCGGGTATGGCTGGTGGCTGATGATGCGATCTGTACATGGCCTCAAGAACCAGAGGATGTACAGCGTGATGCTGAGGAAACAATACCGTATGATAGGGCAAACGTTCCAATCCGTTTTGATTGAGTACTTCAATGTCATTCTGATTCTCGTCTCTCAAATGATCCTTTTTATGATCGACACGTAGATCGAGAGGCTCGCAGTCCTCGTCGTCCTGCTGATCGTTCTGTGATCTTGGTGGTCTCGCAGCTGGACTCATATGAGGCTGCTGGTTCATCAATGATATTGGACTCGAGTCAGCACCTCTGGCTTGACCCGAAGAATCTCTACTGTGGCTAAGGTCATAAGGCAACTCTTCAACGTCTGTTATCCTCACGCTCAGGGGATATATGCTCGCCTGTTTTGGGCTTATGTGACCAGGCATCTTTCTCGGGCTGGAGTCCTTCTCCCGCATGGCTGGAGGATACTTGGGGTCGTGTAAAAGCGATGGGGACAGGGTGCTAGTCCCGAGATATCCACTCATCACACCGTCTCTCTCGCGTCACCTTGACACTTGCGCCCTTTTTGACTTGTTTATCCTCTTCTTCTGCGGCTGCTTCTGCTTTTCTTTACCCGGAACAACCTGCAATCATTCAAAGTTCACGCTGTTCAACAGTTTTTCTTAGCAGCTTTATTCTGAATGCGAGTTATACATGAAATTAGCATTTCCAACGCTAAGCAGTTCTTCTCAATTGAGTGTTTTTTCAAGGCACATACAAATAACGGATTTCAAACGTGGATAATTTCATTCATGATGATTTTAAACAAATCATCTTGATAGACGGTGGCAGCAGAGCATTTAATCTTATCAACAGTGACGCACTGGCAAGAAAGCAACGCCAATGAACAACCTAACGAGACCTTATTTTTACAAATATCAAGGTTGACCAGAAAGTATGTACGGATTGCGGTACACACATCGAACTTCGTAATCTCCAATATACATCGCATGTCGAGTTGTTTCTCTCGATCTAACTCGGAATTCTTCTCGACTGGAAATAACCCATTAATCACCGACCAATAGTCAAGAGTGATGAATGTATTGTCAGACGAGTACGCGATTCGTGTAACATGTAACATGGCAAAGCTGATTTTTTTGGCTATGAACGATGAGTGATGGCAAAGAAACCGATCTCTCCGATCTTGTGCAATGACGTCACACCGCTATAAGTTGAGTGTTGCAAATTAACTCTGTCAAATTATTATGCGCATTAGCCCGTGTCTAACACCTGTAATTCGCTCGTTTGTTTCTACCATCTCCTCGCATTGGCATTATTTTGCCAAATGTCCATCATTCGACAGACCCCGTTACTAGACGTGTGGATTGGAAGATTATAGGGCGGGGATTTCAGGCCTCCATTACGCTTTCAATGGATTAATTTAGATCGTTCAATAAAACGTTTATATTTCTCGATTGCCATTGAAATCAAATGATAAAATCGTTCCAAGAAAAGTGGTCCTTGACTTGTCTGCACATTTAAACCTCTTTCCTGACTGGGGCACACGTTGCTCAATTGAATTCTTGATACATTTCATTCAAGTGTACTCGTTAAGTGATTTGATTGAATTCTCTGACGTCGTAAAATGCTCATTTTATTGAAATAAATCCATTTATCTTGGTGGATGTATGGAGATTTAAGAAATTGTTGCCCGATATGAGAAGGGATCGTGGGTATGCATTAAACGGTATATAGCGTAGTCGTTCGGGCATCGAATTCTCTCTGGGCATCGCCGGGCAAGAACAGCACGAAGTGGCGCTGAGGCCTCGAGTTTGCCGCTGCCCAGGCGTTGATGTCTCTATATAGAACTACTGGCTATATAATTCCTTGGTGCGGTGTGGCTCTCGTCCCGGCAGGTGAACGACGAGTATATTAAATAGCGGTCATCTCTTGGTGAGCGTGTTCCATAAAGGTTGATGGGAGAGGTGATCCGGCTATGTTATGATTTCCCGCGGGAACAAAAGTCTTCCGTTATAATTGTGAGCCCTGTCATGGATATGGAATTTTGACGCGGACATGTATTGATGAAGGTTGAGAATGAATTTGTTAACTAAGGAAAATTGAGTTGCGTGTAGCATGTTTGTTTTATTTTTCTATTTAAACGATTAATAGAAAAACCGCATCAATTTGTAAACCATCGGAGTAATTAAAGCTCGACTGATTAAAAATTCCAAGGTCATTATATAGAAAACGGTAAAATGTGATGCTCGTGTGCCGTCTCGCTTTACCGTTCACGCAGCGGCTTCGATCTGTGTGCTCCAATTAGACGACGTGGCCACGCGAGAGAAAAGTGGTTGATCCGTCTCGACAACTTTGCTCAGGCGTTTCCACGCGTCATTCCGAGTCTTCGGACCTTCTCCTCGCTCTTCGAGTTGCTCGATGAAAGAGAAATTTTCTCGCGATCTCGGGCGTCGCTCGCTGAAAGAAATAAACGCGGAACAAAAAAAACTTAATCGTTCATTTTTACTAGATGTTCATGAGAATTTATGCGATCGAGGTGTCGCGGACGTAAAGCGATGAAAAAACTCATGAAAAAAAAATGATGCGAGCTTGGAACTCGTCGTAATCTCAACGATAAAATTGGAAAAACAGACAATAAGAACGCAATATCTTCGACACCAGTGAAAACCCTTAATTAAACAGGAATCCAAAGATGCCCGAGTCCTATCGCTGCACTTCCATCTATGGAAAGTCTTTTCCTTCCATACATACATTCACAATAACGAGACGAGGAGCGGATGTCGAGGAAGAGACTTTTCCCTTTCGCCTCCATTAAGCTTTTCTTTTCACGTTCCAACCGAATGGCTCTCCTTTTCGACAGAGAGCGAGAGTAAAGTATAGTATCGTCATAATGAGACCGTAGTCTTCAGCGTAATCATATACTTGCCTTTTTATCCACTATCCTGTACGCTGTACGAATAAATAAGTCTGAGTAGCACGGAAACTCACTTCCTTTCAACCCCTTTCAGTGTTTTTTCCTCGAATCGTTCGATTTTTAAATGTAAACATTCGAAACTCTCTTCCCTGAATCGAACGAACTCATATTGATCCTAAGTTTTCCCAACCTAAAAAAAATGATAACATTTCCATCAAAAAATCAAAGAGCTCTGACTAATACCCCAGAATGATTGAACCTACAACTTTACTGATAAATTTGAATAAAAATCTAAGCAGAATTGGGTTAATCTGAAGAATCAGAGCGTCGAGCTGATAAAATAAACGAATGGTATTTCAGCCATAAATATTCATCCACAGGAATAACTCTCTAAGAATTAAAGAAGGTAAGCAAACTCTGATACGTCAAAGTTGAAAGAAAAAGAAGGGAAAAAAAGACGTACATGTACAGGTACTAAAGAAGAAAAAAATACAGCGACGAGCCTCGCCTCAGCAGAGATCTCTCGCGCGGCGAGCTCACGATATAAATCCCCCGTTACGCGAGAGTCCGGTCTCGTATCTCTCGTGAGGCCACGTGAGATCCGCGCCCGTCTTCTCATCTGGTGCACTCTTTCTATATAACTACTGAAGCCTGGAGAGCACCGTTCTTCAGCAGCAGCTAAACCCAAAGGATCAGGCTGTACACACACGGACACACACAAACATTTATGTTTGTATATAAAAATATATTCATGTACGTATATAGTCACGTATAAATGTGAAGTGTTGGTGAGGTAAAGAAGTAGCCGAGAGACGCGAGAGTTCGCGATCCAGTTTTCGGTTTATAGAAAGTTCCAAGATGAGCCGGGCGTGGTTGTATCACGTCCTTGCCCCCGGTATGATTTCTCTCTCCGGCATTCACCTACGTGTACATACACATCGAACTATACGTATAGATATTGCATTGACCACATACCAACACATTTACAAAGGCGAGAGAAGAGGAAGAGCAACAGAGTAACTCGAAGTAACAGCATCTTGTCGAGTATGAGGCTGGGCATGTGCGCAACTTCGCTCTCGGACTGAATCTTTGTAATGTACCTTAGAAATATATAGCCTACATTCGTATGTATACAATGATACTAACCATATATGGAATATAATACGGATGAGGCGTTCCGCAGCAATTAGACTCACTGCTCGTAACCCTCTCACATTTAGTACAAGATTTTTTTATTTTTTATATCATATTAATCGGTTTATCGATTGCTGCACTGTTGCAACCTAAAGAGTTTCATATTCGATGGGATTCTCGATGGAAATCGTGATGAGAGATTTCAAAATTAAGGGTTATTTCAAGACAATGAAATCCTGGATTCAAAATAATCATTATTGTGAAAAGATGCGTCGTTTATTTGACGGAAGTAATTTGTCAACTTGAACAATTAAGACACATTTTTATGGGTTTATTAATTTTATGTGGATCGTATCAGTATTTTATTGTTTAATCGTCAATAAAAATAATTGTTTCTTGGCTACAACGAATTATTGACTACATTGAAGATTTTTTTATTTACATCTCGTGTCATAATGGTCGGGACAGAATCAATTTGCGATTAAGATCTTGTAAAGTATTCACCTTTTCTCGGGATAATTGGATTCTCACGATTTAATGATAAGTAATTATGATTGTTCATAATTTTTCGCATCATGCGTTAAAAATTCAAGAATTTTTTGGTATCTCTGTAAAGTTATGTGTAATTCATTCGCGAGAGTACGTAGCACATTACGCATGTAGGATCGGCACGTGCCCATGCACACACATCATACTTCCGTGTCAGAAACGAAGACAAGAAAAAAGTTCTTTCACTCATTGATTTTCGTTGCAACAACGCAAAAACTTTTTTTACTACATCGTCAACGACAGACTTTTACCGAATGTTAAAACAAAAAAAAACAACAACAACTGATCATTTGCGACAAAAAAAATGCGAAGAAACAATATTATAATAAAGCTCTCTCATGACTCGAAGATGTGACGATGCGACGCTTGCGTGACTCGAGACTCCATCTCATTGTCTTCGCCTAACGTGTCTTCTCTTCTTGTGTCAATGTGTCTGTGTAAATCTATGTTTTCTCGTTGACAAACACTATTTCCCTCTCATTCCAATCGTCCGACATAACCTACGCGACAAAATTTCATACGAAAGTTGCGCAAAATCTCAGCAGAAAGTTCGTATCAACAAATACCGAGGATCCCTCGAAAAAAGTCGTATTTGGAATACATTTAAATGTCAAAATCCAGTCTGAATCGGTTCGAACAGAAAAACTGTATATTTCTGTAGAATCACTGCCATTCTCGATGTACGTACATTCAGCTTTCGGGCAACGTGCTTCCAAAGTTCACGACAAAGTTAAAAAGCGAGATAAATCAGTAGATCGAGCAAACGGTAAAAAATAAAGAAGACCGGAAGGAAATTTCACGTGTATATTCTTCTTCGATCAGATTGAATTCCTTTGCGTTCGAGAAAGTCAGTTTGATCCAGAATCCGTTTCGATGAAACAGTTGAAAAGTCAGTCTGGTCTAGAATGAATTTGAATCGTCAAGTACTCCGTTTTGAAGCGTTACTGAAGCCGTTTTTTTTTTGCCTTTTTAAGGAATTTAAACTGATATAGTATCGAAGATTGTACGAAGCTGATGGTAATGTTGATGAAAGGCATTTCATGCTAAAGGTGAAATACTTCATATAAAGATGAGATTTTCGCACCGTTTACCTATTGATCGATTAACGCGACAATTTCCGCCACTTTTACAGACGGTCTGACCCTAATAAGTGTCACTCCCTCTCTCTCTTTCTTTTTGCCTCTCTTTCTATGTTACTCGGTTCATCATGATGTACAAGAAAAAGGTGCAAGCCAAAAGACGCCTCTCCCTCCACGTTCGTCGCGTCTCCATCCTCGACCGCAAGACAATGCTCTTTTCTCAGATCCTCTCCCCACTATATTTTCTCTGTCAAACATGTGCATTGTACACACGTTTTTCCTACAAAATACAAACGGTGTTGTCATCGCCCTCCTCTCTCTTGATCACTCCAGATCAAAATCTCTTTTGCTGATACACCAAGAGATTAGGGAGACGTATAAACGAGATGCAAAATTTTGCTTCGTTCATCCACTTTTTCTTGGATATTTCGTACTGAAGAAACCGCACCAGGGACTCTCTTCGTAAATCTTAACCAGAGGATATCCGAGTTTGCGAAAGTGCGAGTTTGCAACGAAACAAACGAATGATGTGAATGAGTGGAAGAACAAGATGCATCTCGACATCCCCCCTCTTTATTTACAATTGTCGTTCGAATAGCTACACGTGGAAAGTAAAAGGAACGCTTATTCGCGGTTCTCACATGCGAAAGTATACTCGATCGTCTCTTGCCACATTGCCTGCGACTATTATCCATTTCTTCAGAGCCACCTCTCTCTCTCTCTCTCCTTCTCTCTCTTTCTATCTCTTATAATCTTTTCCTCTTTTTCATTAACCGGATGTCTTGAGATCAAGCAATGATGTTTCCGTTATTTGTCAATCGTTGAATACCGCCGTCATCACCTTTCGCAGGATGTTATTATTCTTTGGTCATTTACAATCGTTCGGTTTCATCAAGTATATTTTCTGAGAGTAATCAAATATTTGTAACGTCAATTGACAGCGGGAATTAAGGATAATACAAGAAAAATTACTGACTTCAAAGTGGCGTTTTTTCAAATAAAAATTAAAGTCGTAGCTTTTTATTAATACGAAAAAAAAAAACGAATGAAGTTTTTGTAACGAAGAGACATAGACGTTTTTTTATCACATTGAAAATCAGGAATATTTTTAAATGAATTTTCTCTCATGCTTTTTTTTCGGGCGTACCGACAAAACGAAGTTTCCGTAATTTTGAATATTGCTTTTGATTTTTCTCACACTTCATTGTTCCAAGCAGTTTTCCTCTTTGCTTTCTAGGAGAAAGAAATTCTCGACGAAGATTTTACGATCCGAACATTCACGCCGTTGTGCAATAAGACAAAAGAAAATATATTTAGTCGAATTACCGTAACGGTGTGTGAATATTGTGTTAACGAAATAAACCATTGTGTCGAATGACCGAGGATGATTTTTATTTTTGAATTCTGTATAAAAATCTTTTCATTCAACTCCGAGGTTAGGTAATTTTTTCTGCCAGTAGCTGCAATCGGAAACTTGCTATTTTCTACTCGATTATTGTTGTCCGCGAGTCTCTTTAAACCACTTTATAACTCATTAGTTATAATTTCGTGTAGATTTTCATCGACTGGATAATTCAATAGTTTGGCGGTTTTCTCAACCTCTCTTATATATTCTCGCTCGATCTTTTATGCTCCGGATGTCAGTCGATTTGCCTGCTTATTGAGGAACCTCGCCTCCTTTAATCGAGGCTCTTTTAATCTCCTCCTTTCTATACGTGCACGCTCAACTCGATCTTTGTATACACGTTCGGTCTCTACGATCCATAGATCAGTTTGTCTTTTTTGTGGAGAGCTCTCTTCGCCTCTCGAACTCCTCTCATGAAATATTCACGCGATACTACGAAATCATTTCATTTTGTTATTCAGCTCAATAGCTTACTCTCTCACTCGCTTTGTCCCTCGAATCCAACTTCTCGTCTCTATCATTTCTCTCCTCATTCCTCGCGCTCTCGCGTGCATTCGTTCGATTCGATTCTAAACTCTTCTTTTTTCCTCTCTCCCTCATTTTCTTTCGCATGCATATATACTGGAAATCTCTTGACCCATTTCTCCGGGCAATAAACTCTTTATCGGAATCTTGTAGCGAATCTAGTATCAAGTTTCGTGAATTCGTTTCATCTCACAAAGCGATGGGCACGTTGGATTATACTTCAAAATCATTCTTTCATTTTCCGTTTCAATGTTTTTTTATCATTTCATTCTTACGATTTCAAGAATTCAATCGAAAATACTTGAAAGAGGTTTAAAATTATGTCAAGAAAATAATGTATTTATTATTCAATTTGATTTTGCCATGTAGCAAATTTTATTAGAAATAATAAACTTTTTTTCTCGTTTTTTTAATGTGCGAAACAGTGTTTTGGTAAAAAATTCCATGACAACGCATCCAACGATTTGTAATATTCATCTCCAAATAAAAGAAAATGCTTATTTATTGCAATCCAGCGTTTTAAATGATTCTTTGACCAACCAAACGTCACATAAATTATTGTCCAACACCAGAATATTCCTTCAGCTCCAAAAAGTCATAAACCATGAGGAACCTTGGCTCGCTGCAGATCTTCGCTGCTTTGACGAATAATTCTTTATCACCTGATGTCCACAATATAAATGGCAAAGAATCAAAAGACAGCTTCTCGGTGTAAACGGAGTGTTAACTTTACAGCCTCCATAGTAAAATTTTTCTCTAATATTCTGTTTATTTATTTATTTTGTCTGCCTATGAAGATCAATAAACACACATTTGTGCATACATTTTTCGTTCATATAACAGAAACTCTGTTTCCATATTCATAGAAAAAAATATAAATGCATCCACATGATATTTTGAGTCTCTCCGACGTGGAAAATCTCGAATAAACGCTTCTTACATATATTCGCGTCCGACTCAATCGAGTTTTACGTGAATCACACTCAATGACGTTATTATTACTTTGATACTTACACGAATTCGCGCATTAGTGTCAATTTATCATCCCACGCGATATAAAATGTACGATACACTTCATGTATATATTTTATATAAATACACATAATGTGCATCGTCCGAGCTGACGTTTCATAAACGATTTGAGACATGCAAAATATACAATCATAAAATCCACTCATCTAATAAGATACGCGACTGCAATACGAAACAACGGGATATTTTTATAACGAAATGTGACGCACGAATCGATATCTCGCGAACTTTTTTCTCCTCGGATTGTTTTTTTATTCGATTTTTTTTTTTTTTTAAGGCAAAAGATGAGACGACGAAGCAATCGCGTCGGTGCATTTTTATGGAGCGGGATCAAACCTTCGTCTGAGTCATCGCGAGTCTCGAAGAGTCAAGATTTCACTGTTTTCTCGAGATGAAGCACACTATGAAGCAAATCCTATGATTTTTCATGAAGTTTTTCTCATTTTTTTACTCTGGAAGCTCGGAATTTCGTTTCGCGAAGTTTTGCATGGACCGGTGATTGTTTTTGTTCGTAATTCCAGTGCTTACTAAAATATTTAACCAGGAAGTTTCTTTTTTTGCTTCACCCGTTAGTTTTTGGCTTATCGCACGACGGTTAACGTATCAGACGACTCGGAATACAAGCTTCTGTGTAACGGTACCTTCCGAATTCAATTTTAAACGTTATAGCATTGTGCGTGAGCTCGAATAAATTAGATCTTGGATTTATGATATAGAATAGAGTAAGAACCCACGCGTTCGCGTTATTCTCTTCTGACTCAGGCGTCCGTGGACGTTTCATACCTATCTTTGTGATTAAGGATGAACAGTCTTTATAAACGCGAGAGAGAATGAACTTAACCGAGAGACGAGCAAATATTAATGACGATTTATCCAATTACGAAGTGAATAGAGATAAGAGTTTTTTTTTAAGCTTCAATAACCGTTTAGACGATTATTCATGAGGTTCGGTTCGTCAGCCTATTGATCCTAAAAAAATCGATGCGGTTTGATGCAACCAATTAATAGTCTTATGTTTTTTTTTTGTCAATTAGACGAAAATACTTGGAATGAGTTTCTCTTGTTTACCAAACCAGGTTCGTCGTTATCAAGTGGAATAATTGATGTATTCGTTGCATCAATTGTTCGCTTCTTTAGCGTTGAAATGAACTGTTTTGGTTAAGCGTCATTACTCAATCTGCCAAGCCATTGTATGCTCGTAATTCTTGCATCAAGGTATTCGGTGTCCGCGGTAATGTTTCCGTCCTTTCCGGGGCTTTTTATTATCATTTATTGTGCCTCGAGGTAATGAAGTAGCAGAGGAGCGAGGAAAGGGTAAAAAGATTTTACAGAATGCGAGAAAAAAAAAGGAGAAGAGGAAAAGAATCTCGAGCAGATCTCGCTTGGCATTGTTCGAACATCCTCGCGTAGTACGAGAAGATACTCCTCCTCCTCCTATTGCCTTGGGAATCTCTCATGATTGTCCCGTTCTCAGTCTCTCCTTGTTCTCGTAATAGTTCAACTATTTAAATAATGTCTGCGACCGTCGGTAAACGCGTTTACTCGCATCGTTGGCCAACATCGAACGCGTTCAACAAAGTGACAGAAGGAAAGACCCAAATGGTGCGGTAAACGAGAGGACGAAGAAACACGAGGCTTGGCGCATTATCACTTTGAACATTCTCATTGTTCTCGTTGATATAAAAGAGAGAGAAAGAGAGGGAGAGAGAGAGAGAGAGAGATATTTACAAGTGTCTTGGAAATTTCTCATGATCCGATCAATCGTTTGTTACTAAAGATGACTTCTTCTACTTGCCATAAGAAGGAAATTCATTCTTGAATAATACGTAACAAGTTTTCTTGTCTGTAATGAGAATCTTCGTGTCAATGACTGATATAGTGAATTCTGACATCTTTTTCATCGTCTTTCCTGCATTAAATGTTCCGTTATGTGATTAATATCGCGTTGCATCCCGATTTGATAACACCACTTGTCGTTTATGCGAGTTAATGTCTTTCCGTGTATCAGGCTTGCAAATCTTGCCCTTGCATTACAGAATTTCTCCATCATAACGGTGAATCTATAATTATAACGAATTCAATTGAGCTCTTGAATCATTTTTCTCATCGCAATAATGAGAAAGGGATTGTCGGATGATTGAATCACCGAATTTATGCAATTGACATACAGACATTACAATTGAGGGAACTTCTTAGTGTAAATTAGAAAATCTCGACTCTCATTAACATCCTGTTCAATTTACATCATGAAATTCCTATCATTTCCGTCGCTACAGCCTTCTTAAAAAAAAAAAGATCTGACCAGCTTTAAAGACCCTGGAACCCGTAAACGCGTTTTCCTTAAAATATCGCTTTCCAAAACGGTGGACCATTTCCTACAAACATTTTGGAGCTACTTTTCTCAAATTTTGCCACCTCATTTTTTACGATATTCTCCAGAGTGGCTAAAAAGCTCTTCTTTTTAATTTCAAGATTTCATATTCATTTGATCGAAAAACCCGACAAAATGGAATAAAAATGAGCAACGAAATTATATTTTGAAAAAAAAGTGGTAACGCACTAATTTAACAATCGATCTTTACATCGAAAAGGCTGGATTTGTAGACTTGATAGAACTTTCTGTACCCCATGTAGTTTAGTGCATTCGCAATATATGATACGCTTGAATTCAGTCGTAGAAGAATGGCAAAGGGATTCTTGGGGAAGGATGAAAATAAAAAAGAGATACGCTTTGAATTTATGTACGAGGAAACGTCGTGGTTGTCTCGTGATCAGTGTGGTGTTTGTGGCACGGTATCACTGGCGAAACAACTTTTGCCCCACCGTGAATGTGCACACATAGATGTGCAGCTCTGGTCTTTCCCGAGTGGATACGGAACTCTCACAGAGAGGGAATTGCATACACAGGGAGAGACAGAACACAGGCTCCATTGGGTGATATAAGGATGAGCGTGGGTGGAGTTATTTTTTTGAACGCGTGTATCGCTTTAATGCGTGAAGGAATAGAGCTTGGGAAACGACGACGAAGAGGACGACGACGACGAGGACGACGACGACGTCGACAACGGAGGATTAGACGACGGGAATCACTAATACAGAAAAACGTCACTTCGTATCTATGAGTTAGAGGTTTGCCATCATGTTCCTCTTGTTGCTGAAGGAAAATAAGAACCACGAACATATATATCTCGCTCGGTAACTATGCAACGAACGATCGAATGATTAATAGAATTCGTGTATGTGAGAAAATCGACGATGAACGTATTTATATAGAAATATATATATATGTATTGTGTGTATATTGACGTTTTGTGTGGGCGTGGGTTACGATAATACGAGAGAACGAAAGTAAAGTCGCAATTCAAACTGCGTATATAAATTGCAATAGTTCGTGGCAGAGTAATGAATAACTTCGATACTGGAACGATCGTTTGTATAAAATCGTATGAATAGTGAAAAAATAGAAATTTCAGCTAATAAACTATTTTGGATGTTCGATCCAACGATATTAGAGTTTAAATGATTGTAAAAATGATGAAAATAACATGAAATCGGATGATATCTTTTTAATAGCCCAAGAAAGATTGATTGCTCTTGAACATTTCGCCAACAAGATTTGGTTCGATTTAATCGATCGTAAATTTTGCGAATTAACATATATTCTCGATCGAGCTCAAATTTAACCTGTAAGCTATCCTCGGAATTCATAAATATTCAGAACTTTAGAGCGGAATACCAGAAGCTTGATAATTTATTTGCCACATGGTTAGTTCTTCCATGTTCACACGATCATGTGTCAACTGTTTGGATTAATTTGTGATTAAGAAGACGCGTCGTAAGATCTTATATCGACGACGTGTTCCAAAAACGTTATTGCCAATGTAAATTTTACCTTCTTTGTCATTCCATTAGTTTAACTTCGTGGGAGCCTGAATCCCTGCACTCGGTACACCGTTTCCAGATAAAAGCGAAAAACAACAAAACCAAACTTTGTCAAAACTGTCGTTGCGTCCGATCACAGGAAACACTTTTATTCACTCATTCCACTGAGTAATCACCGTTGAGTCATTGAGCATCAGCGATCCCGAATTTTAAAAGGAAACAAAATCGGGACAGATCCGTGGGTCAGAGAACGAAGGGATAAGCCCTTCGTACTGTAGAATCCCGAAGAGTTACACGCGAGTAGTAGTAGCGGTAACGCGTGTAGCCAAACAACTTCCCGAGGGAGAGAGAGAAAGAGAGGAGAGGCTCACACGCGCATTCTCACAGAGAGCTGTCAGTAGTGGCGGTCGGTTCTAGCCAGCCTCGTGGCGGACTGGCCACGTGTTCTTGTCTCATGTGCGATCAACACTGCAGTTAAACGTCTTAACACAGTTTATGAAATATACCCTTCCAGGTACGGTTTCCTTATGCGGATTACGTCGAAGGATAAACTCACTGTTTCTACTGAAGAATCACAATGTAGAAAAAAAGGAATGAGATTATTCCAAATACAGATGAAAATCAGAGAATCTCTTATTTCACTGAGACTCTGAAGTTAGGAGTTTATATTTTCAGCAATAAACGAAGGTTTACTTAGGTGGATAAAGTAAGCCCTTAATAAACACGATTGTAAATTGATCGTAGGATACACGGTCTCGCCCGTAATAACCGGCGAGACTTGCACGTCGTCAACGAGTTAGTCCAAGTCACGGTGAATCCAATGTATTCCGTATCCGTGTGATGGTATGTTTTCGACAGGACAGCTGGGTCCTGACTGGCGATCGGTTTGAATAGTAAGAGGGCGGTGTGCTGGTCCTGGCGGTGGTCGCCGCGTTTGTCCGTTCGCCAGGTACCGCCGCATTAGTGTGTAATCTCTTTCTCTCTGTCTCTCCGTCCGTGGTAAGAATCTGGAGGTTGTAATCAGCAGAGAATCTTACGTAGGGTGGTAGTGGTGGTAGCAGTGGTGGAAGTGGAAGGTGGTAGCAGCAGCAGCAGCAGCGGCAGCAGCGATAGTTGTTGTTAGTAGAAAACTTGCTATCAGAAAAAATGCCAGTGGTAGTGGTATATCACGAAGTAAGCGTGACGAGGTGTACAACGCGGTGAGATGACAACGACGATGATGACGAGGTTGGAGTAAGCCGGCACGCGGACCGGGCGAGTCCAGAAGATCGAGTAAGGAGGCAAGAGTGTATGAAGCGTGGCGTTACCGGTGAACAACAGAGCAAAGTAAGAGTAAGAGAAGAGTGAGGAGGAACAAGCACACCACTTCGGGGCACGGTGCGGTGCGGCAGTGCGAGCATTCGACTGGGCGGGGAGACTGAACCCGTAGGTTGGTTGGGGTATAGAGGTAGGTAGGGTATGGTTCGTAAAGTAGGTAGGTAGGTAGGTAGGTAGAGGTGAGTTGGTGTATGGTATAACCGCGAACGAGGCGCGGTGAGTCTGAGTACCGTGGCCGTGGATGAGAGCGGGCGCCCGAGTTAGCAGAAGCACACAGCGTTGGTGATCGAGAGACAGAGCATCGTAGCGGAGAGAGAGAGCGAGAGAGGGAGATCCCTCTTCCTCTCTCTTTCTCTTTCTCTATCTGTGTGCGGCTTACGGTCCACTGCTTAGTGGAATAACCGTGAGAGATATGTTGGTAAGGTAAGTACAGCGCGCCTCACCTCACCCAACCTCTTACGGGAGTAGCACCACGCGGCGGCACGCGACCTGCCCTCCCTCTGCTCTGGTCCGCTTCCTCTCGCAGCTCCTACTCCTCTTTTCTTCTCACTCTGACCGCTCTCGCTTTGTCCCTCTTTTCACGCTATCTCTCTGGCTTTCTCTTTCTCTCTTCTTCTCTCGCAATCCTTTTCTTTGTATCTTTCGTCCCTCGATGGACCCACATCGTAACAGTGTACGACTTCGAGAATGCGGCATCAACGAGATCGCGCTAACGTCGAATAAGGAGGAGATTGTGTGCGTCGTGCAATATACCCACTTCCACATTGCCATTATATGTGGCTACCTGTGTCTGTGTCGAATAAAGCTAGACCCAGAGACAGAAATATATACACAAATACCTCTAGACTTCTACCACTCCTCTTCGTACTCTGTCCACCGAGCAAACGGCTAGAACAGCCTCTCTACCTCTCCACGCAGCAACATGTACACCGGAATGAAATACTCCCACCACGACAATATTCGTCCGAGCGTAGCTGGGCTACTCTCATTCCCTCCGTGTGTAACCTCCCAGGCACTAATTCACCTTTGCAACTGTACTGACACACCCCACCCTACCGTGCAACATCTCATGCCTCCTCCTTCCTCCGTACCACCTTCACCACTCTACTACATCGAGAGCTCCAGCTGCTACAACCACCACCGCACCGATCACTCCTCTTTCGGACCACCGCGCGCACTATCATTGTCCGAAACAGTTGTGACGTTGTCTCAACATCACCGGCCAACGACCAACAAACACTCATAAACAATCCTGGCGATGCTCGAGGGAGTTTTTATCTCGCTCATTCAGCCTCATTTCACATGACGATGCTCCAGTTGGCCTAGGGCTTCTGGTCACGAGGCGGCTTTCATTTTCTTCCAGCGATATTCCTTCCTCGATATTCTACTTTCATCAACATTAATGTTTACCAGAAGCGAAGATTTTCCAGCTATCGTTAATTTAGTGGAATGTTCTATTTTTTGTTGTTCCATCCATTGCAGTGTCAGATCTCAGCCTCCAAGTTTTTATGGAACTTTTTAATGAATGCCCAATTTAATGATTCCTAATTTTTTTCATGGATTCATATTATTGACTCTTTGCCGATTCTTCTACCAGCCTCCAGTCTTCAACCAACCTTCCTAATGAGTTTGAAGAGGTGTTTTGAAAATTTGTATCTGACATAAAGAGAATTTAACTCCAAGATGGTCCTCCATAGCTATGGCAGATCTAGGTTTCCGGCTCAGTTCTATTGCGGCATAAACCTCGATAGAAACGTACCCCGCAGGGTGTCCTAATGCAGTCTCTTGAAGCCCTCCGCGATATTCTAGACCAGTCTGAGCAATCGAGATTGTAAATTGAGGAGAGCTAAGTATACGATACGGCAAGAAGGTGATCTTAGAATCGGATCATCGTGGATCCCGTGCACTCTCTGTTTCTCTCCTCGCTTCTCTCTTTCGCTTCTGGGAGCCTGGAGGCAGCGCGGGAGCACAAGCGAGTTGCGCAATCCTGTAGACTGGCACGTCGAGATATCCAGAACGTCTTGACACAGTTATCCGTGATCTCGTCACAGGGCGTTCCTAAAGAGCAGAGTGATCTCGGTTATGAAGAGAAAAAAAGTGACTGAAAAGTCCTTGCAAGAGCAACTCTACTTTTAGGTACTTCGCGTGGATGTCTTTTTCTTCTTTGTACGACAGCTTCCGGAATAAACACGGACGAAATAAAATTTACAAAAAAAAACCGTGAATTTCCCTGCTTCTTCGATTGTTAATCAAAAGAATTGATCAAACAAAAATGGTCGCGTGCTCGTACAACGTGATATTTCAAGTCGAGTCTCGTTTAGAGGGCGAGTGTTGGAATTTGCATTGTCGTTGTGGCACGAGCGCGTGAAACACGACGACAACAACGACAACAAAAGAACAACCAACGACTTTCTTCGGAGTGACAGGCGAGACACTCTTTGGACATATGTACGTACTTGTGTGCATCTCTTCGCACGACCAAGCGCGAACCCATCATTAGTCGCCCACGCTTAGGCGTCACAGCTCAACTGCAAGTAGCTTACGTGACTTTGTGAGCAATGTGCATCAGTGGATTTTAAGCTAAAGATATATTGCAGAACCATGAAGACGGGAGGGAAGTGAGCGAGGGTCGTTATCGCCTCAGTGACGTGTGTTAGCCCACAGAAGCATGCGGAGGACAGAAGTTGCGGTAAAGAATGTTGACTATGATAAGATGAATGATGAAAGACGACAAAAGAGGTGTGCTAAAGACCGGAAGACCTATCATTAAATCATAACTCGAGTTGAATAGTAAGCGTCATTCTGTCGCCAGGATTAGACGTCGAGGAATCTTAGTCTTATGCATACATACAATTATTTGCAAATTATAATAAAAAGGTTTATAATTATAATTATTACTATTATTCAACAACAAAAATGGTAAAAAATGGTAAAAAAAAAATGCGAAACAAATAGTGTTCCACAGCATGGGATTATGTCGTGAGTTTAAGGATTTAATCTCGTAAGCATTGCAAAGCTCAATACCGGAAGTTGACTAGTCGAGACTGCGTGCAATAAGAATGGATCTCGCTGTCGCCGTAGACTCAATGGAATAAATATATACATAGGCGAATAGTATTTAAATGGAGATCACGTGAAACGGGGTCATCAAGGGTCCTGGCTGGCGCGCCATTCGAGCCTCCGCGAGGATTATTCCACGTCTTCGTCTATCTCTTCTACCAAGAGGTGTTATAAGGACTATGGGTCTTGGGCAAGAGGAGGATTGAGTTGCGGAGCCCCTGGTGAGTGTTCTTTCTTGGTGTCGAGACTTTGTAAATACTGGGAGCAACTTGAAATAGCAGTACACGAGTTTATATACTGCGCTACGCTTTTCATGCACTACTGTCTAATATACTGTTCTTATATCTTTTGTGTACACGTCGATATATATACAAAACACAAAACAGCCGCTTGTCGTGCTCCAGGTACAACAGAATTTTAATGGAGACCGCATAGCCGAACAAACTGGGTCGTAGCAGCTTATACCTTTGTGCGAATTTTATTTATCACTCCAAGAAAAAACCGAATCAACGCTGCAGGATCAAGGAATGACGTTGGTTAACAGGATTTTACGAACAAATCGTGGAATCGTTACATTAAATATACATTCAAACTTTCAAGATGGAAATATTTGATGCTTTAACAGTTTTTGTGATGATTGATATCAGATGCTATCGAAATTTCAATGAAATTGAGGGCGAAACAATAAACGCCAACCTTTAAGGGGGCACTGGGTCTATTTTTTTCCGTAATCACGACGAAGGAACCGAACTTGCTGTTTCGATATTTCTCTGTCTTTGCTTCTCTTCCTCTTTCTATCCGAGTCCTTTTACGAACGGTTCTGAAATCCGATCACGATACGTACTTCTCCTGGCCATCAGGAACTTCGCCAAGGGGTATTTTTTATTTGGCTATCCTGTGAGAGTTTCAAGCAAGCGAAACTGCTTTGCAAGTGAGTTCGAACATTTCGCTATTCGAGTATCCTCTCAAACGCCTTCGGGGCCACCTTAAATCTTTCTTTTAACGGCATTGGAATGCTTCGACCTATGCAACGTTATTTCTTCGTCACCTTGCCGGGGTTCGGCAGAGATCCCAGAAGATGACGGGACCTTTCATGGGATTGCGCAACGTCAGGGTTTATCTTTCCTCTTCCTATCGCCTGGTTCGTATCGAAATGGCTGAATCGTGGCTAAGAAAGTTCTGTTAAATGATTTCGTCGGAAAGGAAACGTGAATCAATATCCAAACGGGAAGTTCTGCAAAGATTTTGTTCTTCCTGTTATCACCAAGTGTCAAAAACGCATCAACGCAATCATGTGGCATCCAAGACTCCGTTAATATCAAATCAGGTGACACTTCTCCGGTGAAGATTCAGAGAGAAGATTGATAGATTGTAATACATGAAACGAATCAACGTCGGAGTTAACGTCAAGCTGTTCTGGACACGAGGGAAGGGGCCACAGCGATGGATGATGGACTCCGCAGCATTGGTTCGCAAACCGTAACCGTTTGTTCCAGTGGGAGGAGCACTCTCGCGATATTCTTTGTACACACGTATCACAACACTGTACACATGCAGTAAAATGCATATATGTAACATATATACATGACATATTGCATCGCAAGTAAAATACATGCCTACGTAACCGACAAAGATGCACTCCGCCGTCATCCGTATCCCATATAGTCATAATGCAACACATATTAACCAGGTAGAAAGAAAAAGAACGCCCATTACCCTGGCACGTTCATACATTGAACAGACGCGTAGGACACATTGACTCGCCTTCGATACAGGTATAAAGTATCGCGTATACGAATAAAAAGCTAATTCAACCGACGCAGACGATGGGAAGGACGTTTGTTGTTGGAGCACACGCGAGAACGTCTATCGAAGGGTTTGGCACGCTCGCGCGACTCTCTTGCTACAGAAATACCATACAATACAATATCGCATGGCATTAAGGTGACGAGAGAGCGAATAGAAGGATGTCACTTATCTTCGCTATTGCACAAGACCCCGAGCTCCGAGCTTGACGTTTAGCGCTGACAGAAGAATCGACGCCTATGTCGAAGTATCAATGATGCCCACGTTGTCTCTCCAATGTCTCCTGCTCTGTCTTACTTTTATGTACGACTATTTATAATTGTGTTTATGCATACGGCAATGGAGTTGTGCATAAATTAAATGGAACTATTTAGCTTGACGGTTTGTAAATTTTGACGATTTTTTGGCTGGCTGTAGTTTCAGGAGGTACTGCGATGACATTCAAAAGTCTTTCCAAATACTTTTCGTCATGTACATTTAATACTGCGGCTTTTAAACTTCTTCAGGATAAAATCCTTTTGTATCTTATCCACAGTATAACATTAGCGCGCGCCGAGAATTCCTGAAAGTGTTATAACCCAACGATTTTCTGTATAAATCCATGAGGTCTTGGTAAAGTGTCTTATGCCACGTTCCAACGCATTCCAGCTCACGTGCCGCGTTGATTTATGCACAATAGCTGATGAGACTAGGATTCAATAAATGCTGTTGACTTTCCCGTGTTCGGGATCCACGTGAAACTCAGGGAACAACATTGCACCTTTGCTGTTTCCCTCGCGGTTCGTTCTGTACCAATACATTTCCGTGATCTTTCCACAAATGGTTGAAAATGATTTTAATTCAATGTCATTTTTCATTCATGATTTCTAATGATCAACCGTAATCGTATTTTTTGTCAATACGAACATCCGCTCAAATTTAATGTCTTCTGAGAAGCTTAATTCTTCAATCAGATTTATTCAGAGCACACAAAATGTTTTATATTTCATTACAGAGCAGACATTTCGTCAACTGCGCACATTGTGACTCGAGATATCAATCAGTCTCGCGCTCTCTTAAAAGCCAGGTGTTCGCTTCTCGTTCCTCAGATATGTCGAGGTAGTTTTAAATCGACTTTGAACTTTGCATTGAAATGAGGAATGGCAATGATGCAGCCGCGTGTCGTTCAGGAGTCCTCGCGATCACGGATAAACCAACGACGCTTAATCACCGTCAATCGATTATTGTTGATCGCTGTCCACGTGGATAAATCGCATCAGGAGAACCGTGTAAACTAGAAGTTTCTTACGGTATTGGTAGATCAAGCTTTACCAGGTAATAATGACGATGCTCGAGAAATCATGGAGTTCTCCTGCAAAAACTCGGCATGTGGTGTAGATGATTTAGGGAAACGAATGACGAGTCCGAGAAAGATTGGCGAACCAAGTGATTCCGCAGAGTGATTGATCACTAGCTCAGCAATTAATATTAATTTGCCATTATTGTGGCAGAATGAGAGACTGTTGAATGAAGATGACAGGTCCACTTATTATCTCGCTTGAGCCTTTTTAGTCTCTACTCATCACGAAGTAGATCAATCAACTGAGATCCATTGCGTTGACATTAAAATTCATAGCAATCATCAAAAGATATACCCAGTAAAAATAAAATTACATTTGACTGTTTATTTATTTATTGATCAGGATATTTTGGCCTCGATTTTTACTATCTTTTTCTTTGTAAGCCTAAACTTACTCGTAAGCACTTGAATATCTAAAAAAACGATAAACATTCTATAGGAATCCTCGTATCGAGTTGATTAACGAAGATTATATGGAGTTTGATTTTCCCTACAAACGTCAATCATATTTCTAGGATGAAGCCTTTCCTTCCTTCGGTATGTGAGGCACCATTGAGCCATGAGAATATGAATTACCTTAAAAGTCGATAATTTCGATATCAAGGTGTCAGAACGCTTGGAGCCAAGAAGGGTAGAACGAATCGGTCCAATTAGATTTAGGAGATAAACCATGACGGTCGCGGTATGGAAGAAGAACTGGTCAGTGGATTATGTTGAGGTTAGAAAGAGGAAATGAGCTCTCACTTATTCCGAAAGAGATGAAATTTTCTTTCGCTGGCAGAATGACTTAGGAGAGTTGGATGCTGCGTGCAAGAAGAGTACGGTACATGCGTAACGCCCATGGGTCTGGAAAAGTAATCTTGAGAATCTGGTATACCGTATAACCACGAGAGCGAGAGACACGACGCTTTCTTATTAACCAGGACAAATGGTTGGTGCGCTCGCTCGCGCGTCAGTTCATTTAAAGAAGAGAGAGAGAGAGAAAGAGAAAGAGAAAGAGAGAGGATATAACCTCATCGATAATATATCTCTCACTTGGATCTCTCTGTTCGTGATGGCGGTAGGCTGAGTCCAACAGCGGCAGTAACAACAACACAGCAGCAGCGGCGATGAAACAGCAGCATCGCAAAGCAGTGCCTTGAAATATCATTCCTTCTCTTTCTCTCTCTCTCTCTCTCTCTCTCTCTCTTTTCTTTCTAAAGAGGGAGGGCGGGCCTTGAAATAACACGATCGCCAAAGCTTTGGTGTAAGAAGCCAACAATGGCGCAACCGTTTTGGACATTGCCAGCAGCTACGACGATGACTCTCATCATCTCTTTCATATAGTTACACTCCGATCTTTCTTGCCACCCACCGTCACAAGAGAAATCCCAATGAGAATATATAGCATTTATGCCTTCTTTCTCTCTTCGTGAAATGATCGGGCGAGAGTGGCCTACACGAAATAAAAAGAGAGAGAGAGAGAGAGATGGAGACGAAAAGAAAAAAAGTTTCATCTGTGCCCCCACGCCCAAGATCTCCTAATCCGGGCGGATCAGTCTTCTTTCGGTAATTATATCGGCCAACTATAAACTGGGCCAGTTCACTCAGATTTCACCTTCTACTCTCCTTTTTTTTTTGTCTCCGCTTCTTCTTCCTCTTCCTTGCCCAGCTGGCCGGTCGGCTGTTCATTAGCCAGTAAATGCTCTCGCCTCCAGGGTAACGTTGAATCCTTCGACCTGGGAGCTGTTTGTGCCGGATGCCCGCGCTATAATTGCTGTGGTTGCTAGATAACCGCATCATCAAGATCGAAAGAATAACCAGGAGAGTGATGAGATCTTGCAAAGTTCAATAAAACTAGGACTGGTTGATCGAAAATGGGCATCTTCGTAATGAAAACGATGTTAAACCACGTCCAGGTTAAATATATTCATTGAAAAAAACGTCGGATGTCATTACACGACAAATAAAAATTGTCACGACGAAATCATTTTGGTCATTTTTATTATTTTTATTCGTAAGTAGTCCCCATGCAAAAAAGATTAATGACTTCTTCCGTCGTCACAAAAGCCACATCTGATTTTTCGACTCCACCAAAAATAAACTAGAAAACATTCTGAATCGAAGAGTTAAGATAACATTCGCTCCAGACCAGGAAGTCGTTCTTCAAAGATTGATAAATATAACAAGACTTATTTGCATATGGTGCCATAAATGCTCGTGCACACTCACATAAATACCTCACGTAACACATCGATACTAAACGAAAAAACTTACATGGGCGGTTCCTCTTTCAACGACATACAAATCTTTCGATATGAGGCTCCACGACTATGTTTATAAGTAAAACAACAAGAGATTGGACATAAAGGAGAGAAAAAACCAGAGAAAAAGGACGAGGAATCATCGCTAAGTTCCTGTTAAAATATAACACAGCCTCAGGGAAGGACCTCGAACGTCTAATGGGTCTTGTGCTCACTTTTATTTCCCGAGGTTTTGTTCCAATGCATTTTACACTCGTTTATGTTCCAGCGGACATATATACGTCTAATTATCTATACATACGCATATAACCCATAGCAATAAAATGTATAAAGTCCTTACGTATTCGTGTGATAATAACGTGTGGACCATATTTAAATACTGGTCGTAGAAAAACGTCCATATATGTTATTCAGTTGTACTGATATCTTTGATGTACTTATTTATTTATAAACATACGTAACAGCTTATATACTTTGGGTGTGTGGAATCCCAGGTTGCTTCATTCCATTTGCGATATTCCACATTCTTCCCACACGTGTTTAACTCACATAGCACATTGAGCCAGTAGACATTAGTATCCACATCGAGCATGAACGTAGAGTTTATAAAACATAAACACAAGCTGCGATGTGTTGCATGTGTGCGAGCATGGATCAACGTTCCAATGGGGTACGTGAGGGCTACAAACATCGGCAAGAGAGGAAAGAAGCTTCCCATTCCTCTCAACTCGAAGAGATGCCTCCTCCTGATACGCTCCTTCACTACGACACTGCGGCTGCTGCCGTTTGTGCGGATTTGCTGGCTGCTGAGCATTCCATTTATGGAGCATGGAGCATCCAAACTGTTTACGGGATAGCCCCATTACAGGAAAGCCTAAGACACTATCATCGGTCTTCTCTATCGTTGGCTATTCTCCTCTCTTTCTCTACTTGACTCTGTTTCACTTTTTCTGTTTGCCTTTTGTGTTCAGCCACGGCTGTGTCCAGCCAACAACTAAATGTAAAAATAGCACACGCCTTTGTGTTTCAGGAAAAGTTGATAAAAGAAAGAAAAAAAAGAAAAATGTTGGTGTACGAAAATAAGTTGAAAGAGAGTTCAATTACTTTGAGTTGCTTACGTTCTTCATAAATCTTGAACATTTATGGCAAGTTTATGTATGGTTTGTATACTTGCTTTTTTGTTGTTGTTTGTTTTTCGCAATTTGGTGTATTTATCGCAGGTGCACTGCACTGGGAAAGAAGTGACCCGTTTTCACACCTGCATCGCACTAACTGATGATTCCTCCATTCAAGAGTTCCATCTTCGTCTTTTGAAGCATCCTACAGATTGCAGAACGATATAACTATCAGTGTGACAGCTCGCGAAAACACTCATCGTTTCTCCTTAACGGATGAGCTTTGTAGGAACACTTGATGACTGATGATCATATGATTTCTCGTTGGACTCTGTGTTTCTTTCTTGTTCGAGTTGGCAAGTGCTTTTTGTTCTTGGTCAACTTACAAGGCTTCCATTCTGATTGACAAAAGAGATTGACTCGAAAAAAATGCGTCATTGCTGCACGCACGAGACTAATCCAAGTAGGGAATTCGAAAAATTCCAATCGATAGAAGAAAAGAATAATAACCGAATTTTCGTCCTCACGATTGTTCGGAAAAGCCAATTCATCCCAATCATAATTACACGAAACAATAATTCTCTTACATTTCATCCCGCGAAAGTCCTCTGAATAAATTCACAGCTGCCCCCTTGGGCATAATCTGCGGTGCTAAAAAAATGAAATGCGTGTCCAAGGGAGAAGTTACCGAGCAATAAAACCAAAAGAAAGGCTTATGGCTGTTCCACTTTTACTTGACTCTCGTAAAAAAAAGCTGCACTCTCTCCCACCCTAGAGTGAATCTTTGCTAGAATTTTTTTTTTTTCTAAACAAACATAATGAACACAAATGTACTAAAAAAATGTAAAAACGCATACAGCATTAAGAAAACGTGAAATAGAAGGTACAGCTGCATACCTGATGTGCTGTTTGGTTCTAGATTTAGTTAAGCAGCAGGCTTGCACTTTCCACACACGTGTGTGCTACAAGAGTGTGTATTCCAGGTTGGCAAGAAGCTCTCCAAGTGTATATGCAGCCTAACTAACGTTGAACTAGCACGAGGTTTAGCAGGGTGGGGTTCTCTCTTCGCGCCTCGCCTGTTCTGGTGTCTAAGTCTTCGGTTTTACTTTCTAAGAATCCCTCTCTCGCCCTCCTTCTTCTATCTCGTGGACTAGGACTCTCTCGACAAATATATGTATTTGTATATATATATATATATATAAACATATATATCATGGGACCAAACAGGACTCGATCGAATCGCTTATTATACGAGCCAGTGGAGAGGCTGCGGTGATCTCTGGGCTGCAGAGCGACGGACACGCTTCGCAGAGATGCCTGGAAGAGACCAGTGGTTTGGTCAACTCTGCGCGATTGAACGGACGACTGAAACAGACGAAAAAAAAATAGTCATCGCGTGCAATCTATCTCTACACAGTCGCACCCTTCCTTTTTGCTTCGCCATGTCCTATTCGCACTCTAATCTCTTATGCACACGATGCACAAACTGTTGGGACTATAAAGTTGAGCTCTCTTAGGTGTGACATTCCGGAAAAAGGCTGACTCAAAAAAAACAAGTTTTCAGTCCGAACGAGTTAAAATTAATATCCGAGGAGTTTTTTCAATCCTCCTTCACCCAGAGTCGATTTAGTTCCTTTTTTTTGAACATAATCTTTACACAACATACCGAGGGAAAGTATAATCTTTAGAATTTCCGTAATACTACAGGAATTAGAGATCCAAATTAGGCTCGAAATGAAAGGGAGAATCGTGAATTTTCGATCGATGGAAAATATTATTGTGCTCCAATCGCATAATTACTGGGCTGTATTAATCTTGTGAAAGATTATATCAGATCGTGTGCACATGTGCACAAAGATACTCGAGAGTTCTCGGTTTCTTCGTGTGTATGCTTTTGCTTGTCTGTCAGTGTGTGCACTCGCGACGATTTTTTTTTGTTTTTTTTTTTTTTTTTTTCGGTTCTTTGCTCGTGCTCTCCACTCACGTACATACTCAAGTTCTCTCGTTGTATATACTACATGAGGATATACGGAGGCTGCGAGTATAACAGAGAACGGTGACCACGCCAGGGTGGGGTCGACGAGCGGCACTCTCGCATCCGACTTGCCGACGTTGCTCTCCGGGTTTTCAGTTTCACTTTCTAAGTCTCCCTCGTTGCGGCCTTATAGCTTGTCCCGCAACTTCACTGACACTCCATGCGAGACGAGACCGATTCATGGAGACGATGCATTTGTCGTTATGTGCGAGACAAAACGAGAGATCGTCCCCGTCACAACCGATCATTATTTTTAATTAGCTTCGTCATCAGAGAGACGCGCGATTATTTTCTTTCCCCGCTGATTACTCATTTATGTAATAAAATCCTTTTGCTCTTCAAAGTTTAATATTATCTCGTAATTGCCCGTGTATTTTATTATTTCAGAATGAAATCAACGTTATTCAGTGATAACGTTTTTTTAGGGCCTTTTTTTAAGCGAATTACACGAAGATTAATGAAAATAATCACGAGGACGAATAAATAATAATAAGTTGCTGAATGAAGAGCTAACTGGAGGTCGAATAATTCGATTTTTCAAAAATGTTTTCGATCAAATATTTTAGTTAAAACAAGCTTCATTTTAATCTGACAGATGTTTATAAACTGTGCTGGATTTTTGGACGAACAAAAAACAAAAAAAAACATAAGCAAAACCTTGACCTCACACTTTTTATTTCTTAAGGTCTTAATTAACTTAGAGCATTTAGCAAAAAACTGTTTGAAGAAAACACCGAATGAATCGAATAGAAAGTTGACTTTTTTTTGCATTTTCCGGTGGATGTAAGCTTTTAATTGTCCATGTTCTGAATTCGAGAATATCCATCTGAAATATAATAAATCAGATTGTTTCGAAACATGGAGAGAAAATAAGTATTCTTTTATAGCGAAAATACGGAATAATCTGGCGAATCAGTTGGCGGCCTGGTTCTGGAAGATTTATTTCCGAATCCTTGTGGTTCGTTAATTGGATCGATGTTTTTCGTGGTGAGGAGAAGACTGGTGAGTGGTCAAAGGATTTTCGTTGCCAAAGAGCCCGCGTCCTCGAACGAGGTGACAATTGAAATTCGATCCTTGTCCCAACAAGTACTGAGGATTTATTTCGATTGTCAACGAACCACTAAGCGAACGTTGAGAAGTTGTCGACCATCAGGATGCTCTAAAAAGAATATAAAAAAAGGGTGGAATCTCTAGTGCAATGGGGGCTTATCGAAACTCGAATTAAATTAATTAATTAATTCACAGAATTATCTCAAATGACCGAAATTTCCCAACGAGCCACGAGGTTCTTTGTAGTTTTATTTCCGCACGCAGATAAGTCTCTGACGTAAATCACGATTGACCGACTTGTCACGCATCAGGAGATGTCTTTGAGAGTTTAGTTTAGTTTACTTTTTTTTTTCTTTTTTATTCCTGGAGGGCAGACGATAGCCTTCGCACAAAAACCAGAAGGCGAGAACTTCTTCAAGCGGTTTCTAATTTTGATACAACGCAGATCACTCGATTTGCCAGTCGGGAAGATTGATCAGTTCGAGGACATTCAAGATGACTCGACCAATGGATTTCGAATGAGGAAAAAGCCCGACGATATGCGATAGAATTTATTCGCGTAGGTTTTTGTGGGGGCTGCTGCGTCAGGCTCCTGTCGTGATCAGTTTTTTCACTCTATTTCAATTCTTTTTTTTTTTTATTGTTCTACATCACTCTATTATTCAAAATCGTCTTCTCAATCGTCTTACCACCATTTCGAGTCCTCTCCACAGCCCACGCTCGGGGATAAAACGATTTTTGAAGTTCACAATCAAGAAAGGCGAATCGCAATCGAATTTCTCAAAATTAACAAAAAGTATTTACCTGTCAATCACAATAGTTTTTTTTTAGTTTGAATAAATAGATATTTGATTGATTCATTTATTTTTATTTCTTGTGTCTATAAAAAATGTGCTACATTTCTAACAATTTTGAAAGTGAACTTTCGATTTTCTGACTGTTCCTCCAAGTTTACTCGGCAACCAACGACGATGGATTGAAATTCCTGGTTTTTTGAGGATATTTGAATTCGAGGTTAACACACTCAAGTGTCACGCATTTCAATTGTTTTCAGGATAAGCGTTGGCCTGCTAGCACATTCCGAAACGTTGCAATCTTCGCTGTTTGATCGAATGATTGGACTCCATAATGATTACAAATACGAGTGAGCACTCCCGGGTGCACATTAGCTCTGTTCAGAGTGAATGAAGATTTTCTAATTTCCTGTGAGCTCGTACTACATTCCATAGAAGAAAATACGCGAGTTCCGGGTGAGAAGCATATCACGAAATAAACAAGCACAGAGAATTAATGAAGTTCACGTTCCTCTTGATACGTTTTTTTTTTTCACATATTCGTAAAATTGAGTAGTGCGTCTAATTAGTACAATAAAAAACGTCAAAGACGTTCATCCACACTTAAGGCCTCATGTCTGATTAGAATCTAGAAAAAAAACGAGTTTTTTCAATGTTTTTCCATGAAAACGATGATTTTATATCGTTTAAAGACTGCTCCATTTTTAATGTTGACTAAAGTGTCTTCGTTGGGTTTCAATTTAGCTAAATCTGGAACATCATGGTCACCCTGATCCTTTAATAAAAATGGAACCAACGTAAAAAAACAAACAGAATGAAAATGAACTTATTTTTTGGGTTCTTTTTCATGTTTTAGCCAAACATTGCCCCCTTTCAGCTCATTTCGAATAAAGTTTATTCAACTCTGCGGAATTATTTGATGGATATTAATCACGTGATTCGGTTAAACGTTTAAAATAATCGATTTTCAGAGAATACTTTACAATTTTGTTCTCCGATTTCAAAGATTATTGTAATTCTGTACGGACAATGTAGAGGAGAAAATAAACAAACGGTATGAACGAAAGTAAGTGTTACAACTCTCACACGTTGGACGTTATACAATTATACGAGTAATAGTAAAAATAATAATAACAATAATAACGAATAAGTAATAATCATACGCTACAAGGCGCGAATAAACAATCACGAGTAAGTCAAATCTCCCTCGCTCGAGGTCCTGTTAATTAAACGTATTGTTCAGTGACCTGTGTAATTTATTCGGCTCGGGGCGAGAGGACTTTTCTAACAGTTGCAATTGCACTAGCTCTTGCGAATCTTAGCGCGTAAAATACGAACATTTCTACAAGGTATAACACCGTAAAAACTTATTCACAATTGCAGTAATTCTATTGCGTGTAGTACGAGTTTTAAGGCTTGTCCATGAACGAACGTTTGGACGTTTTTTTGGTTCGATTGAACGCGAGCAACTTTGATTATTCCACGAAATCGCTGCATCATCAATCCTGACGATCAACTTGCGACTGGTGTCCGTTTCGAACGCTTCCATATCGTTGTCGTCGTCTCTGATCTTCGTATCGATGATTCTTCGCCTCATCCTTACAGTCATCCTCGATATCTTGCTCACAGTACCTTCTTTTTTCTTGAACAACATTAGACCAAATTAATGTCAAAGACTCGATAAAATCGCCAAATTCACGATATTCTCATTTGTTTCATGTGAAAAATTCAGCCATTCGTTCAACTTTTCTGCATTCGAACTTATTATTAAATTTTCTTCGGACATGAAACAATTATCTAGAATATGTTTACGAGTTGACATCATTTAAATCAAATAAAAACAACTATGGCGCGAAACTTGAAAAACAATGACGACGTGAATATCTGGTAAATTTTTCGTACATGATTTATCAAATCATCAGGTCGTTTATCATAAATTTTGAATAGTAAATCCGAAAAAAAACGAAGACATAAACATTTACAAGAATTATTACGAAACTATGTTCTATGTTTACACTTTGAACACGATACACATATTTTCAGGTGGGATTGAAAATGAGCGAACTGGGATCTGTGGAGTCAGTGCAAATCTTTGAAAAACATGATCGGTAGAGATAAAATGAACGAGTGGCTCGAGTCTTGAGTTCGTACATAAAATCACATTGAAATGGAGATAGATATATATTAAATATACATATATATGGGAAATGACATGACACACGAGTCTACGAGACTCGAGCCAAGGTGGCCAAAGCGCCTTACAACGTTCTGACACCTGGACCGATGATGCATAGGTCCGTACAGGGCATTTCCTGCATTAGTATATCATTTACATCCTCGTATATCTCTCATTATCTGCCTACATGCGACACAAGTTTAAAACGAGCATCTGAGGCTCTCCTTCGAAGCTTGTAAAACCTATGGACCAAACGTCCCTTCCTCTTTATCGTGACGTGTGTAGAGCAAAGAAGACTCGTTTTCTTAGCATGTATGTGTACGTTTTACCGAGGATATTGCCCATCTGGTAACGTCAGAATGCTTAATTCCCATTGATGGAAGTGCTATGAGCATTACAGCTCTTTGCGATGAGCACACGTGGCCTCTCTAACAACCGAGATGGACGACGCGTTCTTTACCATTTCTAGTCTACCTCGAGCCTATCATGGCACAAAGATCCTCGACGAGGCACAACAACAAACCACAAAACCCTGACTATGATGATTGATTTAAATTGGTTAAGTGGGATTTGGAAAATACTGTCGATCCTCGCAGAGATTTCGTACATATTTTTTTTCACGCAGCTGAAGAATTTTTCGACAATTTTGTGGTCTGTTGTTACAGTTTTTCGACATATTTAATGATAGTCATTGAATTCGAACATTGGTTGAGTATTTCGTACTTTTTGATACTCTAAATCATTACGTTTTTTCATAGAACCTGATCTAACGTTATTAAATACTATTATTTTCAGTTCTACAAAGATGTAATCACAAAGATTTGATAGCACAGTTAAAAATGTGAAGTCTTTGCGAATGAGATTGTAAATGTAAACATTTTTTATGTGGATGAAGACCTTTGTATCTTAATGGTATCCAACCAATTTTCTGAGACCTCTCCATTCTTGGGAGAGAGTTAATGAGCGTGA
The DNA here is from genome assembly GCA_013761285.1 of Campoletis sonorensis. Lineage (NCBI taxonomy): Eukaryota > Metazoa > Arthropoda > Insecta > Hymenoptera > Ichneumonidae > Campoletis > Campoletis sonorensis. The sequence continues at coordinate 774,704 of JACEOJ010005749.1, read as the reverse complement.
CTAAGAGTAGACTTGATTCGCGTTTTCAGCCCCGGAAGTTGTCATCACAGACGTATTGAAACGAGGCCGTTCTTCGCAAGTTTACCAATCATTCATTATTCTCGCAGTTGTGATACAAAATCTTTCTTTCTTACAGACGAATGAAGTGGAGATTTCTGAATGTGGGTAGACTCCAACAAACTGTTTTTTTTCTTATATCATTTTTAACATTCTTTTTTCTCCAAAAAAACACTTGGAGCAATCTGTTGGAAGATAAAATGAAAATACACAGTTTCTAAACAAAAAAACTTTCGAACCCGTTCTTCTTGGCAGTTTTATGCCCTGGTGGCAGTCGTCCAGAAATCGAGGACTTTTGAACTTTGACTCTGTTCACTTGGACATAATGGCGACAAGTTTTCTCGAGTCCTTAATGAAGTGAGTCGAAAGAAATTGAACGTGAGGCACGTACCGGTTTCTTAACACGAGCTGGGATGCACTGCCGTTTATAAGTGTACGCTTTGTCTTGGGCCTTGACTCCACATTTTCTGCAGACTTCTAATTAAAAATAAAAAAATCCAAATAAAAATTCTAAAAAAAAAATCAAAAAATCCTTTTTAATTTTTTTTTTTTTTCCATTTCAACAGTTCACTTCGTCGACACATTCTGGAGAATCGAACAATACTATTAAAATGATGAAAAAAATGGTTATAATAAAAAAAACAGTCCGTCGACCGTACATGTCGAAAGAATCGTACATTTTTCAACAAAATTTGTCCTTCATTGCGTGGTTTTTGATACTGTTCGAAGGTGTCGAGAGTAAACTATCCCATAGAAGGTGAAGTTTTCGATGGAATTGGTAAATTAGTAAGTGCTTCGTAAGTTTAGTCAATGTGAAAATTCACTGCTTATGTATAAACATAAATTCTCATTATCGCCGGTGAGGGCGAAAGAGTTTTGTACTCGATGGTGTGGTGTATATATTTTCTGGTGTGTTGCCACAATTAGAATGTATAGTTACATTTATAGTTAACATATACATAAATTTATATGTACGTACAGATACAAAGACGGCGCTCCTTTTTCTATATCTCACTATCATACGTCTTATCGAGCGTATCAGACGTCTATACGGAAACGTATGTAACGAAATAACGCGTTCGAATTGCGCAATAAACTCATGTGCACTGTAGTATATTCGTTCGCTTAAAAAAAACTTGTAATTTAACAAAAATAATGCGAAGGATTTTTTCTATAAATATTCAAACTCCGAAATAATCCGATATTTTATTAGATTGTTCGATTAAAATTATGTTTATCCAACAGTAAAATAATAACTATCAGCTTTTTACAAATATTTGAACACCGTTTAATTGCTGCTATTTGTTAGCCACACAATTCGATGTGTGAAGCGTGAAAAAAAAACGGTTTCGTTATTGTAAATAGATATAAATTAAATCATACGGACATTTAACACTAAATTTGTATACAGTACGTTGTTTGAAACTGAGTGGCGTAAAAACGTCGGCAAATATATTTATATATTTGAGTTTATGTGCATTAAAATGCTGTTACAAGCCAAGTGTGTGTATGTGTTGCTAGAGAGCCGATTGCAAAAGTTCCTCGGGACGCACATCTATTAATGCTGATATATACAACAGTCGAGGTTCTTATCTATGGTGGTGTGGGTGTTATCAGAGCAGGGCGTGTCGCGGCCCGGCGCTCGCTCGCTCGTTCTCTAAAGCGGCAAAAGAGAAGGAGATCCATAGAATGGAGAGTACAGAGGAAGAGAAAGAATTGCTAAGTCCCGATTGCTCCGCGGTGCAACGTGCTCTACTCGCGCTCCTGTTCGGCTGCTGCACACGCAGCCACCGAGATCAGCGCACTTGCATGCACACGTACTCAACGTGACTCTCTTTGAGTCTCCGCCCGAGCAATCCGGATACGTTCCGTTTCGCTCGTTTCTTATCTGTTTTTTTTTTTTATATATTCGTATATTTAATAATTATTATTCCACTATTTATTTATGCAATAATAAGAAACTTTGTCGTTTATATTTATGGGGATACAGACACTTTAATCCAGTTGTCTTTTAATTTTATTATATTTTGGCGAGCCAGTCCATGGCAAAGCGATCACCCAACAAAGTACTGACCTCATCCGAGGTTGCTCAATTTTTGTGGTTGTCGGAGCCACACACTGACTACGCAATGAGAAATTCTTGAAATTCTTTCAAAGTTTCATTGTTCATTCAGAGTTTGCAATTTGTGAAAAGTTCTACAGAGTTGACTTTTCTTAGAAATTGTATTTGCTGAATCTTAATTCCGTAAAATTGTGAGATGAATGAAATATTTTAGCTGCTCATCGAGGAATTTCGTCTATAAAGTTTTAACGGTGCAAAAAAAAAGATTTTACGCTGTTTTTGCAACTATTCGTTGCTTAAGGTGATACCGGACAATTTCACCAACACAAATGGTCCGAAAGTATCTTGCAGTGGTTCGAAAGGTGTATCGGGTTTTATCGCGTTCTCTAAGTACGGTCTGTGTAGTCTGAATGTGTGGGTGTTATCAGAGCAGGGCGTATCGCCACTCTAGCAGAAAGTGGCTCTCGACCTGGTGTATAGATCCGCTAAAGCGAGACACATGTCCTGTGACAGGAGCATAACGTGACTTAAGCTTCGTTGCAGTCAACTCTCTCGAGGATTCGGTCCTGTTCCCGGTTCAATCCATCGTCCTCTTGAGTTTCATTTGATTATTCGAGGTCTGTAACGTGCCTGAGGATATATTTATATGTTGCACCGTATGCACAGGGTGTCCTGAATGTGAGAGAGGACTTAAGAACTAAACTTGAGTTCGTATCGAAAAAAAAAATTCATTCAATCCAGAAGGTTTCCATTTCTTTCGATATATTTTAGTCCAACATTTAACACCGATCACCGCACATCAAAGACCCAAGTATTTCTTACTGGAATTATTGAAAAAAAAATCCTAAAGATCCTTCAAGTTGACGATGGTTCAAAAGAATTGAACTATTTCACATAATTTTGGTCCTGCGAGTAACGTAATTCATACATTTTGTTTGTCGTAACATGGACACTTAAAAAGTAAAAAAAATGATGTCGTCGAAGATGAAGCGGACAATTTGTAAGAGGATAAAAAAGACTTAATCACGATTTGGATACCCTGTGGATTTATTTCTTTGTGGACCTCGCAATTGTCGTCCAGCCTCGACTCAGCGTGGACTTATCTGCTCATGTGACGAGCACGGACGACAAAACCGTAACCCAGGGTTATCAGGATAACCTTCGTGGACCGTTCGTTATTCACGCTTACATTTTCCTCTCTGTCGATTCTCGTCTGGCAATAAAAAAAAGGTGCATCGGTTCCTAGGCGCCATGAAGATATTTGTCGTTCTTTTTTTTGTTTTATCGGGCAGAAAATGACATGAACTCACGTACATTCTGCTCTATGTGCACATACTCGAGTATTTTGTAAATCTCGATAGCAATAAAAGTGGGTAATTCAACGCGAGATAGATCAGGATACATTCATGCGTTATATAATAACAGAGAGGGTTGAATATAATTATGCAAATATCTCTCAGTACGCCGCTAACATTTACCTTTAGCCCAGGATTACATACGTATTGATACTAAACAATTCATACATACACTCCGTATATATTTATTTCACATGATGCTAGAGCGAAATAATAATACAAAAGTCTAACACGTAAAAGAAGAAAGAACATACATTCACATCGATGGAGCTCTATGTTTAATTAATATCATTAAATAAATTACAGTGCAACACCAATTTAAAGGTTCCATAAGAATTAAAAAAAAAAAACTATGAATGAGAATAGAGTAAAAAAGATGACTGCACTCCAAATAGTAAACGATCTTCTCAAATTAGTGTTTTCCCAGTTTTTCGCGATAATCGATCAACTGACACTTCACGACGAAACATTCTCAACAATAATCAATTTTCAAATTAATCATCAGTTACGTGCATTTTTTAGGAATTCTGATTGAACAAAAACAAACGAATATTCATGGTTTCGATAAATTCAATTAATTACAATTGAACAGTTATTCAAATATCCTAAACCCATGAGAATTGAGCCAAAAAACGGAGTGCACTCCAAGTAGCGAACTATCTTCGATTTTCCATAACTAAGTAATCAGCTACGACTACGAAATATTTTTAACAATAAAAAAATAAAATCACTGTGTCACAGAAAAGCCTAAATCATTATTATACGGCATCCAAATATGTTTTCTAAACAAATATTAATAATGACTCTATTATTCAAGAATCGCGACTATAATGGAGCGAAAATTGTGATATTTTTCTAGAACCAAGTTTTATTTTATTTTTTCGTGCAATCGGAAATATGGTTCATTATTTGAAAACATTAATATATTCCCATAAATATACGATACATAAACATATATTTATTTATATCCTCAACATTTTCGATCCTCCTAAACGTTTTTGCACTGTATTTGTGGCATGTGCCCCTATAAGTTTCGTGTAAGAGCTCTCAAGAGCTCTGTGGAGATTACCAACTAAATGTATGTGTGTACGTGTTCTTCTTATGTACGTGCATACATATACACAATAGGTATCTCCATGTCTCATGAACGAGTATGTAAGAATATATGTTTCATCGAGAAACCAGAGTGCAACTGCGAGACTTGCACAAATACATACACAGGATACAACGTCCTGATGGCATGCGTCTATAGAAAGTCCGCCCACTGCGTGACACGCAGTTCTCTATCACTAGCTACAATTTAACTACCTCGATATCTATTCAATTTGGAATTCTTCCAAAGTGTTCATCATTTCTGATGCATTTTCGACAACTGCATAAAAGATAAAGATTTTTTTGAAAAACCTTAATCGTTTTTTATTTGTGAGCTTGTTTCCATTTTGCAATTACGTCAAATTTTGTTGCAGGCGCTCTTGAACCGAAATTTGTATTTTTCGTGCTCTAATAAGAATTGCTGCTGAATTTCATTGGATCTTTTTTGGAATTTGATGTCTTTTTCAATAGAAAATTGAGAACTCGATGGTCACCGTCGAGTAAACGTAATATGAATGATTTTTTTGTTGTCTAAAACAATGATAATTGAATTTTTCTCAACGTGATTTATGGTTCCCTCTGAATAAAACTCTCACTACGCCCGTGCATTGAGTTGTGTAAGTGTACATTGTATAGTGCAGCGGGTGCGAAGGTGTTGCAATCGGACTCCGCCCCAGTTATACCCACACGAGCATGCACGGACTCAACTTAGGTGAGATAAAGATCCCCCGGACTTCTGCTGTTATTATTTTGCCGAGAGAACCGCATTATAGCCGCGATGGACGAATCAACTGGATAACTTGTACGAGATTTTGCTCATACATTACAATAGCTGAGCCAACTATTTGCAAGGTCGTTGGTTCATTATTAATCGATTTTTTTTTCTATCCAAGTATTTCTCGTCCTTTCTATTCTCTTCGATATTATCATGTTCAACGGATCTTCATAAATTTTTTGTGTACTGCTTGGAATCATTTTTTTTTGTTGACGAGTAATGAATAAACAATAGCGATTATTTATATAATTTGCAACATTTTTTTTTCTTGGTAATTATGTTCTTTTAAAGCGATTTACCAACATCAAGAGATTCATAAGTTTATTCATATGATGACAAAATTGTTTAGAATCGAATTTCCAAGATGCAAGTGTCGAATAAACAACATAAACAAAATAATAAATAAAAGGGCACGGAAATTATAGTCGCAATCGTTTAAATCTGCACAAAATACTCCCTCAAACTACTCTACAGCCATGGACTGTTTTCGGTCAATACAATAATTGATTGCACGTCACAAAACTTCGATTTGTGAAGGCGGAAGTAAAAAGATCAGCCAATATTTCAACAATCCTGGTAAAGACAGATTGAACGAAGTAATGTTCTATTTACACACAAATAGACACAGTTATAAATTATCTTTCATAGTGAACAACAGAGGGACTGATTTTTTACCGACCAATCCTTCGGATCTTCGCCGAAGGGTATACACGATTTTGCGAACAAGTTGCATAAGTAGATCTCTTTTACCATGAACCTTTTTTTTCGTAAAAGAAGGGTTCGAAAGGTCGGCGTATATACCAATCATTCGGAGTAAACCAAAAGACACTAAAGAAAATATAAACAATCGAAAATCTTTTAATCTCTCTTCAAAGTTGTTCACAAAGTTTTTCTATTTGATATAACGATGAAGTTGATTAAAAAATTCACCAAAAAGTCAGTTTTTCTTCATTGAAATTCACTCCTTAATAAAATCATGAATCATTCAGTCATTGAGGTTGAAAATTCTCCAAAATGAGACACCAATAAAGTAAAATAGAAAATACTTGCTCATGCTTTTTATCATTGACCCAATTTCCATGTGGATTCAATGATCGAATCGGAATTAATTTTCGGTTCGACAGAATTTTTCAAGACTGCTTCCAGTTCATTGTTTTTTCTTTTCTCGTTCGATCTTCCAACGAATCAATGGATCTGACAAGTGATTCTCGCATGTCAATTGTCTGATATCAAAAGTTTTTCGATTGATATTCATTCATGAAACAGTAGCCACGGTAGTGACTAGTTCTGCCAGACAGTAACGAAAGCTCGATGTGTGTCGGAGCAGAAGATCTGCTGTGTTTATACGGATACATTTCTACCAGAGCCCTATTAAATACCGTCTTTGTGTCAGACCTGAAGAGAAGACAGTCGAGATGCATATGTGAGCTCGTAATCCGACCACGCAAAGAAACGTACACAATATTCGTTTAGCCTCCTCGTAATAGTGTGCGGAAGGACTTTTTCGTGCAGTACATTACGAGAGAGAGAAGGAGAAGAATAGATCTGGAGGTTTGAATTCATTCTCGCTGCAGTCTGCCTACGGCGCCTCTTTCCCCGGAACGTACTACGAACATTGAAGCACGATTTGTTGTATTTTATCCATTATGTCTCTCTGTTTTTGTTTCCATACACTGAGATCTCGATTTATTCGAAAATTCATAGGGCGCCTTCGGTTAAACCTTTCACGAAGAATAAATTTATGTATTGATTTATCAAAAGTTATTATACTTTTACCTACATATTCAGCTATCAAAATAAATTTATCATGTTAATGTTTTTTCAACGGATTACATAATTCAGCAACCCCTAGAATCTCGTCTTATCCGTTTGTCCACCAGTCAAACACACGGGTTCATAATTTTTCAGTTTTCGAGATATTTTGAGATGAGATTTTTGATCCAAATACACGACCAACCCGATTAACTGGGATGGGTATGCAGCTGGTGTGCGTTTTCGACGATCTTTAGAGTCGAGCAGCTCCGAGCGACCAGTGAACTTTAAATCGGTTCGCTCATTAATCGCTGCGCCGGTGGCAGTTTTTCTGAGTTTCTGATGATGTTGACCAACTAAAAAGTAGAAATTTAGTTGAGTGAAGATTTCCACAACGATTAAGATGAAAAATGGACGTAAGCTGATTTTGAATGGTCGAGAAAATCAAACTTTAAAAGCGTTTTTATCACATTGACATCTTTCAAACGCATTTTTGACGACACAACAAGAAATCTAAAGATTCAAACGTCTTGATGAAAGTTGTATACTTTAATTGCGTTGAAATTCCGAGTCATTCTCGACATTTGATGAGGAAAATGTCTACCCAAATAGCATTTGTCTGCAAATGTTAAACGTTTGTTTTAATAAATTTGTGGGACAAATATTTCTATACTAAGATCCAAATATTAATCATGTTAATGATTTACAGTTCCGACTGTTGGTAAAGCTGCTCGAGAACTTTATTGTACAACGTTTTACTCGTACGTATGGACCTGCAAACATTTCCGGCTCAGTGCTGCCGTAGTTGATGCTATTGCTTCTCATATACGAATGCAGAGTGTGCGTGGGCGATTTACTAGTCTCTTCCTTCCTTTTTTTCCTCTCTGCATACATATCCCTCATGATTTTCTCCCCTCCAACCCCCCCCCTCTCTCTCTCTCTCTCTTTCTTTCTTTCTCTTGGGCTTCTTTGCTGATTCTTTACTCTCCTTATCTTGAGGACTCTTACTAAGCCTAGTGGAAAACCATATATTTTCGTGGTCATCATTCGACACGCACACTGCGATGTATCCGTGACCATTTGAAACGTTAGAGAAAATATTTGGCCCCAGGTAAATTTTATAATACATCGTAAGGAGTATACACGAGAGAAACGCGCAGGAGAAGAAACTCGTCAAGGGAAGTTTTACAACGTGGAAAACAGTCAAAATTGAGCCGAGGGCATCGAGAAGGCGTTGTTCAGCTCGCGTGAGTATACCTGAATATGTATGCCACTTATTATCAATGTAAGAAACAGCATAATAGTAATAGGGGAAGAACGGGACGCACTAAATGCGCCAGGGGCAATATGTTCCACTTGACTGAGCTTCGACGCCCCCGTTCTTAAAAACTGCAATTATGTAATTGTAAGATCTCTTCTGTCTGACCCTAGTGAATGGTGCTATGCTTAATTACCACTCAGGATATTCTTCTTTTTTTTAAACTTGCCCGTACATACACTTGAGGTACAAAATTTAGGTCGAGAAAATATTTTAAGCCTGATCCCTATGATTTTAGTATATAATCAGCCCATTTTATTTACCTTTGCCCCAATATCACTCTTTCATATTCACACTAATTAGCTGCTTTGTTACAATCGCCTCATTCAGAATTCATTTAAAAATGATTTCCATTTTCCAAATATTCTGTCAATTTTCTGCTTTTTTCTCTCTATTTGATCTCATGAGAGGTAAAAAAATACGATTTTTCGTATTGTTTTCGAAAATTGTATGAAAAAAAATTTGATGCGTGTTTGACACATGCTCTCAAACATCAAAATAATTTTTTCCGCACCCCTCCGTCGAAAGTTTGACTTTCCCTGTAGCTGAAGTCGAATTTTCGGCGAAATGTGGTGAAAAATAGTTTCTTTATCAACTTGAATATAATTTGTTTAATTTTTGGGTTAGAGGCTCCAGTAAATAAAATTTTGCCAACAAACGAGAAGTTGTTTGAAGGGATACATTGCATTCAGTATTCATGAAATTTTTGAATTCGATTCAATTCTTGGCAGCTCTTTGGGTTTAGATTTAAAGAAAAATCGAACCTTTTGACTGACTTTCTCACATCTAGATTTTGAATACGCCAGTTCTACAAAAAAATAAATATCATCTTACGAATAACCACAAATGCTTACAATATATAATGACAGACTAAGTGTTGTCCGCACATACGCACCGACTTTATCTACTGATTTCAATACCGCTGCGTAAATTCTGACCATTAGACCACCACTTCGAGAGATCTAACTCGAAAGATAATCTCATGAGTCATTGCACCGAGAGCGTACTCCGGGTTATTTATAATGTATTCTTGGTGAGAATATAAAGAATATGAAGGGAAATATACGCGTGGCGTTGCTCGGCAAAACGGCGACATCAACGACGAGGGAGATCAAGTATATCGCCTTTCTCTCCTCCTCGTGTGCAATCACTCTCCGGTCGTCTTATGCACGTACACACGGATATTAACGTTTAAGCGTACTTGAGATGAAAAAAAAAAATGATTTTTCGGTCTATAAAGTTGCTGAATTATTCAAATAAACCTAAGGTTTTTTTCAACGTCTTAATTCCACGATATTTTAGGCTGAGCGATATTTAAAAGTCTCAACGGTATGAATTATGTCATTAAATCGATAAATAAAACGTAAATATTGCAAAGAAAATACTGTGTGTTAAAGTATCCAAAAAATGTTACGTACCCGTAATTATATAGTCAGATAAGTCAGAGTCAGAAACGCATAATAAAAACATTCGGTTAGTAGAATAAAGATGATAATTTGAGCGATTCTTCAGGAAGATTCCTAAGGAACTGGATTTAATTGCAGGATTACTCCCATTATTGTAATTATACGACTGAAAATATGCGCGTCGGTACGTCGAGGCTTTAACAAAAGTTCCTTCGCAATTTTTATTTTCCTTGTGATTGTAGCGGAGTTTTGAGAAGACGAAACATATTATGCTCAGACGTACAAAAAATGGCACGGCAAGAGATCGCGTTGAGGACGAGACCGCGCCTCAAGTGAGAGATGGTGCGAGTAATGATCGATGTTTTGCACAGTGTGCTTCTCGTCTCACGAGAATACACGGTGCTCGTATGTGAAATACATCACCGGTTTATTCGGCGAGGAAAGAGACCGGTATAAATGTTCGTATGGGTGGTTCTCGAGAGCGCATCGCCTTGAAGAGGTCTCGCTTCGTGGACCGAGCGAGATCGTTCCGTCTCTGATGTATTACCGATCGCTTTCTCTCTCTCTTACTAACTTGTTGCTTTGCGAGAGGGAACTGAGACCTTCGCCGAGTACACGGTAAAACAAAATATATACGGAACGGGAAACATTGTAATGGCGATGAGAAAAAATAACAAATTAAATGAGAACGTCCTCGAGACGCTTCACGATCATTTACCCATTGATCCACTAAAAAATATCACTATGTGTGGAACGAATTTTCTTCGCTCCGAATTCAAACAGAACGGAACGACAGACCGGTAATTAGATCGATATTTGGATTACAGGGATTTTATTAAATCGATAAAAAAATCAATGACTCAAAGTCTGCAGATGAAAAACGCCTAATTACTTCGTTTTCGACTTTTTTTTTGTCATTCCATGGCTCTTATAAAAAGTCAACATTTTTTTTCGCTATTCTCAATGAAGAATCTGTTACTTTTCAGGCACAAGTAGATTTTTTACTCCAGGCAAGTTCCATTTTCAGTTCCATTAATTCGATAAAGACTCAGGTCACCAATAAAAAATTTATTTCCGCTCTCATCGTTACTGAAATTGAAAATGTGAAAATTTCGATCTTATTCCTTCCAGAAAATCACTTAGAAAACAGCATGAGACAACAAATGGTTTTCGATCTAGTTTATTCGTTTAATTCAACATTTTGACGATCATAAAATTTTATTTGCGTCTCGAAATGATAACATTTCATTCTGAAATCTTTTTTTACTCTTAATGTAACGATAAATTCATAATGTCTTCGCGGATCGCCCTGAAGGGACACCTCAAGGTAGTCTTTTGTATCGAAAGAGCAGCTTCTAATGAAATCCACCATTAATTAACGATTTATTAGTCATCACTGGTTATTATTAATATCACGAATTAATACAAATTCATTATTTTATTTCTTCTTTGTTACCTGGAAGCGATATGTGGACTCGCACAAAGGTGCAAAAATGAAGTAGAGATAAGCTTGACGAACATTAATAAACAGAGTGAAAATCATCGATTTGTAACTGTACGTGTTGCTGGGCGATTGGTATTAGTCGATTATCCATGGGGTGCATGATGAGAGATGCAGAACTCATTGGTTCAGCCAGTCATGGGTGATAGTGTGTTTCTCGCGTGTGTACATACGTATAGAAATATTTCTATGTGTAAATATATCTATGTACATAAATATATATTATTTACAAGACCGTCTAGTGGTGCCATAACGTATGTGCAAGCCAAGAGCTCACCGTTAGTCCTTCGTGCGGAAATCTTCCTCGAGGACAAACAAAGTTAATAAGCAGTCCATATAATGCTCCGTGATAAGAGCCTCTGCGAGTATCAAATTGCTCGACGAGATGAGCAATACACTAAACAATAAATAAAACAATTCGAAAAATGAGTAGTCTTGCCAAAGCGTTTTATTATTGAATTATCTTCAATGCTGAGGATAGGAAATTTCATGATATAATAATAAATAATTAAACTGTTTATTATAAATTTACGTACAGTGTGTCCTGATTTTTTTTTCTGTGGCATTGGTAGTACTTTTGGGATTGAATTCTTATTCTGGTTCCAGCCGAACCTTTCCGAACGAGTTTTGGAATTCCAATTTTGTTCTTTTGGAAAATGTGTTTATTCGACAAAAAAATATGGTTAATATACTGAGAATTTCATTTCTAGGTCTTTTGACATTTAAATTTTCGCGTAGGGTTGACTGCTTTCAACGTAATTGTGCAGTCGAAGGATAAATAATGTATTTGCATCATTTATTGACTGATTGTAACAAGCGTTCCTGAAAATTGAAATGATTCAGTTAACTTTGAAACTTTGAAAATTTACGACAACAAATTATCGCAAATTGACATAAAAAGTGCTGTACAATTAAAACACATATATAAATATATTTGTGTGTAAGTCGCTATACGTCGTTTATCGTGTTGAATATAAATCACACGTTTAATTAATTGTATGATCCTTGATTACGTTGTGCGCGTCAGCAGTAGAATGGTACTCGTTATTTATGAGGCTTGATTCAACGGATTTAATTGGACCCGAATTTAAATATAATTGGAACGTCGTATAATTCGGATGCGTTCCACGGGCCCACGACACGTTTGCGGTCGAATAAACCGCAGTAGCGAATCGCGGATTGAATGAGATCGAAGAGAACGAGCATGATCGCAGTGAGATGAAAAAAGCCAGTTTGGGAGTGAACGAACGTGAAATTCGAGGTATGCTTATAGCCCGGATGGACAAGCTGCAAAAAAGTACGCAGTGTGCACGTTGTATATCAACTTTATATACACAAATATATACAAACAAATATTTGTTAATGTTTCGACTATTTCAGGTGAAATAAAGTAATTTATTGTAATTGGTGTCATTATTAAAGATTATTTGACTCAATTCGGCAATTAAAAAATTCTCACCGTAAAAATAAATCGAAAATCGCCCCAAACACTACAATTTTTTAAATAATTAACGGATTCCGAATATATTAAATGGAAAGAATAAAATAAAACTGGTGATTATAACAATGAAGACAAAAGTGAAAGAAAAAAATGGTCAGGGTCAAGACTTCATCAGTTTAGCCTGAAATGCATTTACTCGTACGTATATATGGGTTGGAAGTAGGTATACGAGAGTAGTCCAGCAGCCAGCAGCGATATATCCGCGAGTCGAGAGAGGAACGATGCGGATGGCAGGAGTGAAAGGCCCACGCCCGTGCCTCAGGCTCCTCGGCAAGGGCGACTGGCCCCTCCGCAAAGTCCAGGCGCAAACGTTCTCCCGAGAGAACACTCTCTTGCGGTGAACCTCGCGAGTGTGCGGGCTGACCAACACATCCGTAACTACTGCGAGATCTGCGCAAGACGAGACGATCCAACAGTCGGGCTCTCTCGCTCTATTCACACGCAGAAACGTTCACCGTTCCAGATGTACATTAGATATATCGATATACAATAAGTACATGTGCAAGAGCTGTACATTGGTACGTGTTTTAGAGCATTTCTCGAACGAGACGATATCTAGTAAATTGGACCGAAAGTAAAATAGCTCAGAATTTATTTCGCGTAATAACGCAACACTCGATACTTTTTCTTGATACTTTTTTACTATATTTTATTGTACTTCCTAAATATCTTGCAATTTATTCGTGAAATTTGAGCTCAAGAATTTTCTGGTTCTAATATTCTGTCGTGTGATGCAATTTTTGATAGTTTTTTTTTTCAATCATGGCATTGAGCTGCTGCCTGGCCTCCCGATGTTAAAAAAGTAGAAGATCTGTTAGAGTTGTTATTATTTGTGACACTGAACACTATTGATCGATTAGTCAATTTTTGTAATCTTTTATCGATCAAAATTCCATCGTAATTATAATGAAGAACTGGGGCTCCATGTGAAACGATTGCCGGGCATGGATCAAAATCGTTGGAATTGGCCACGTGACACTTAACACGAGATCGAGAGGAAGGAAACTCTTCGAGGTTACAGTTTCAATGGATTTATTTGACTATGAAGCATCGATCGTCATCGGTGAAGTGATGCGCACATATACGTTGCGTCAGTTTCGTAGGATGGAGTTGCGGAAAGAGAAGAATTGCAACAGGAAGAACTGCCGCTACCGGGTGGTAGTAGAAGGGTAAAAAGAGACGGATAAGTAATGGTGCGTTAGCGATTCGCTGGATGGATTTATTTAAAATCGAGAGATATAGAGAAACGAGCAAGTTCTTCTCTCGATTCGTCGTAACGAATTCAGGAGATCGTATGTATATGCATATATAAATATATATCTATACATTAATGTGGGCTGGACGAGATCCGAGAAAGATTCAAAGTCAGCCTGAGGGACGTGGCTCGTTTCTCTCGATCATGATCCACGGATCGCGACCGTGACGAGAGCCCGCGTTGCGCTTCTTCACCGTTCCCTTTTTCCTACTGTATAAGCCTCACCGCCAAGAGAGAGGACATCTCGTTCCCAAGGCGTGTATTCTATTCACATACGTATATGGCAGAATGCAATATACAGGGTGTCGTTAAACACACCTTCAAACTCCAAACCTCGAACTGAATTACATACTTTTTTCCACTTTCTTCGAAGTTCCTTCACGCATGCTCTTCGGCTTTTTGCCGTTCATTCCGATCACTAAAATCCTACTTTTATTGCCACGTCGTCTCTTTGTGAGACTCCGAAAGAGAATCTGCCGCCACGATCCTAAAGGACTCCTGCATCGCTTTTGTACGAGGGCCCAAGGGAACTGTCAAAAAGCTGTGTTGATGCAGTTGACGAGATTTTTACTGAGTTTTTGATCACTCCAACTGCGTGCTTTTTGCTTTTCGTGAAGGATGAAAAAGACCCGAATTTACTATAAACATTGCAGTAAAGTTCTGCTCAATTACATTTGCTGTCCTTCCCAAATAATAATTCATCGCTCATTCACTGGTTCTGTACGTAAAAAGCTATTTCGAAAAATGTTCAACGATGCACAGCTAAGAGTTACTCTTGCTGATAGCCCTGTGGCTGTTCATGGATTAAGGTTAATTTTGTTTATTTGAATAAAGTATTAATTGCCTCAAGCTACGTACATTTCAATCAGAGAAAATGTATCACGTTTACGCAATCGTGACTCGCCCATACCAATGTCATTAGAGAAATGAGACGAGAATGAAGGTTATTTTAAGTGGCTTATTGATCTAGGAAAGAGATTTTTATTGAGTGTCAGCATCAATTTATAAAATCATCCGTTCAGATTCAGCCATAAAACCATTTTACAAAACCCAGACGTTCATCGGACGAGCGCCTGACCCAAAAATGCCTAAAGAAAGTGTCAAATTCACGATAAATCCTTCAAAAACATTCAAACTTTTTGGCAAATCACGAAAATCGTAAAAATGTAGTAAAACAACAACAAAAAAATCATAATAAAAAAAATATACGAAAGACAACTTGAAACTGTAACCACGCAATTTCCAAATCATCCAAAATGTGTCTATGGTTCATACTGTTTTAATAAAAAGTGTAACCACTAGCGCGAATTGTACTCGCGCGAGTGGATTATGCTCGTTGTATTATTGTGGCGATGGCGAGAGTGACTTCGCCCCATGGTTGAAGCAGTCGTTGGACCGGCGATCTGACACGCTTCTCTCTCGACATCTCGTCGTCGACGTCCTCGTCGTGTTGGCCAAGCACCCGGTGCGAAGAGGAGAGAACCGTCGCGAGATTATCGGATTATCTTACAGCCCTGGTGGCTCGCTCGCGCTTTCTAAAACGTTATACCTAACTGCTGTCTACGCGCACACGCCCGCGACTCTCTCGTTAGGTTTCGTTGTTGTTCGACGACTTGTTTTTTCTGTTTTGTTTATTTATATCAACACATACATACCGCTGTGTAATATGTATACACGGATAAACAAAAAAGTAGAATAAATCGATTTACATATATGTCTGTATACCGACGAATGGTTTAGTGTATGTAAACTTTAGTACATAGATTAATGCGATATATGTATATATATACTAAAAAGTGCAGTACACACGTGCTCTTACTGTTGGCAATACGCGAGAGATCGCGACCGACCTACGCGTACAGAACAGCCTTTTGGTTCTCTCTTTTCTTAAGCGGGTAGACTCGCGCGGAGGACACACGTGAGATTAAATCCATGGATAAAACGGCATAAAGGTGGGCGAGCTTTATTTGTTCCGCGATATAAGCTCCAGGAGAACGAATATAGTAAACGTTATCTTGCAATTTGCACATCCGATAGCCTGGGCCATTTTTATCACTACTATTTCGCCTGAAAAAAATGTTATTTTGAAGAAATTTATTTTCCTTCCGCGTACAACAGAATTTTTGTGAATTGTATTCAATTTTCAAGAGAATTTTTACCTTAATTTGAGGTCTGGAGAAGTTTCACTGTAGTGAAATTTATGAATATAAATGAAAATGGTTCATTCAACCTTTGACTGTGTAAGTGCATCTGAGCTGGATAAAATCCAATAATTATACGTGTCTAATTACTATAATGGAATATTCATCAGAGAATCGTCCCTTGCCCCAAAACGACTTCCGTAAAAGCCTCGATTACACGCGCACTAACAAATGCTTCTAAAAGATAAATAATCATGAATACATTGAGTAGCGTACTGAGTACGTTAGTGATAGAGATAAGAAGCTGTCAATTGGTTTCCGTATCGTAGAGATCACGAACAAGGCGTCAACGGGATGACAGCATTGGACCACGTGCTCGAGCTTTCGTGAGCCTAAAGTTACGAGATCACGTAGATTATTCTCGTGATAGCTGTCTTTCGGCGACTGTATCTTATGTACAGCCACTGTAGTCGGTATATAATAATACGAAGATTAAGCGATCAACGTGATATCGAGTTCACCACCCGCGGAGTTTCTTACACTGTACGTATAAAAGAGGACAACCTGAGGGGTTCCGATGTTTATAGACTTACGACGCTCGGCGATTCCGAAAGACAATTTCTTGGTAGAAATATTAAGACAAATAAACAAATAAAAAATAAAAAAACAGGGTACCGAGGCACTGCATGGACTGGCGATTCTATTGCAAGAAGCATTTGTGGCCGCGATCGATCGATGATCCAGCATCGATGTCCAATCTCCTTTTGATGGCCACGAGTCTCTCGAGAGAATAAGATATACAGAAAATAATAGAAACGAAGTAGGAGACAAAAGGGAATGCGAGAAGGTAATACATAACGTGGATACTTCGATCATATACAATATAAATAAAATATATCTGTACATACATTGGTATCAACGTAGTGCAAACGGATCATGGATGAGTGGGTGGAGCCCATATTGCTCTAAGTTGCTCAACGAGATGTCCTCGAGTTATCGCGATAAGAAAGGCCATCCTGAGGACACGCCTAGGCTCCGGGAGGCCCGCGATAACCATCGACATCGCGAGGAACGCGCGAGAGCTGTACCAAGACTTCCATGTAACTGTATTATACACACAGTTATAACCTCGTACATATAATACCTAAGTGATATAAAAAAAGGGCATATGCAGGATTAATGGAAATGAATTTAATGCCTTTCTGACACAAAACCATCGATTTATATAGTCCATCTTCTTGAGATCGTCTCGTAATGTCCAGCTGAGAAAAAATCACCTGGCTATCCTTTGATAAATGCTGGAGTGGACGCCTAACCCAACAGCAAGCTTATGTGTCTATATTTCTATAGTTATATATATATATTTTTACATTATGTACATGGTTAAGTGTAAAAAGACATAGTAGAAAATACATACGACAGTAAGATCTATTTTCCGAATAGCATGTGGCCACAGGAGCGCAAGTCTCTTATCTCAGCTCTTCTCTACCTCGTGGTAGAGATGGTCAGCTTAACAGCATCCAACACACTCGACTGGAGCCGGAATAATCGAGGATCGACCCTGTTCGTACCGACGAAGAGTTACGATCCCGTCCACCATCGTTCCGTTACACTTCTGCATAGTATCGCATTCTGGCTGTGTGATTGTGTGCGTATTTATGCGCTGGTTTAAGCGCAATGCTTGTGTGTAGAGAATAACGCTGGCTAAAGCTTCATACAGTTTCCGGTACGATGTTAGCCGGTATTTTGCTGCGGAATGATCGTATCGTCGTTATACGAGATTTTCATGGTGTTTTATGGTATCCTCGCTTTCGATCTGTGGCTTTTTAATCTGTTGGTATCGCATTTGGGCACTTTTAAGCGTCATTGATTATCGATGTCGTGGTCATTAACTCGCTTTATTGAAATCGCGACTGTTCCCCATTTTGTAAAATTATTAATCATTTTTTGTAGATTTTTTCGAACAATTGACATTGATCGGAAGATTTATTTACCGAAGCCGTAAATATTTTCAATCAAATTTAAACTTTTGGGGGCTTGGACGTTGAATTAATTATACAGATTGAAAGTTTGGGAATGGAGACGAGACGGTTTTTGAAATTGGGCAATAAATTTTTTTTATTGAAACCGAATTCTTCAACGGCTACAACCTAATTTTTTATTTAAATGTTCGTACAGACGACGTGATCGAATATTGTCTTTGCATTACGAAAGCGATGCAACGATAAGATAACACAAGATAAATTGATCGGTAACTCGTGGAATTTCAACTGAAAGCTCGGAATATTCGTTCTGATCAACAAGCCTCGAGATCGCGATCGATCGAAGTGTACTTGAGTTATTTAGCGTGCTCCGATTGACCTGTGGTCGATCAAACAGACCTTGGAATGCTTTGAATCATTCCGGGGGCAGTATTCGAAGTACCTCGAAGTTTATTTTGTGAAATGCTATCTCGAATTCCAAACGATGAGCACTTACTCAATAAAAATATCAATTTCAAGGTTCGTCCCTTTAATTTCGAGCAGTACATTTTTATTGATGAATAAATGTCAAACAATCAAGACCAACTTTTTTTGGTAACGTTATTTTCCAATTATTTTCATACAAAGACTTGAACAAATAATCGGTCACTTTTCAGGAGAAATAACAACAAAAAAAAGAGTATTCTTCAATATCTCGAAGAGCCAAGTACCAAATTATATAAAAAAATGTTAACATCCACTCGAAAGTTAACTTTTGAGGTAACAATGGCGAGACTACCATCCAAAAATGTCTTGTTTACAATAACAAACAAAAGTCGAATAATGCTCCGGGAAAAGTACTGACCACCATAAATTTTCGTAACAAGGCTATGAATTTTACGATCGATTCTCTTTTTTCATACTTATGCATAAAATGTGAAGAAAAAATCAACATTGCGGTCAACCCTCGGAATGAGCGTGGGGATGCAGAATGTTTTCTCAATCGTCGTAGCCACACAGAGATTTTACGATCATCCGAAGCAGAGAGACAGGCAAGAAAGTGAGAGAGAAGGAAGATAATCTTCAGAATGCGTCCTTCGGACAATTTTTTAGTGCCCTTACCAGAAGGCGTTTTGTATAATCTATATGTTCCATAAAAAAAAAAAAAAGAAGTGTTGGTTGGGGAAGTAGTACGATGGTGACCGTGTTCTCGTAAAATCAAGGATGAGTCGTATACATTATCGAGCTCTGTGAACGCGAAGGAGCGAATGTTTCTAGTCGTAAAAGCAGAGCGCTCTGGCCTTCTGTGGCTAAAGGAGAGGTGTGTTATTAACGGATAAAGAAAAAAAAAGGAAAATAAAGAAGAAGAAGAAGAAAAAAAAACAATGAATCGATACTTGACGCGGTCGTGCCACGCCGGGTTTGAGAGGACAAACCTCGTAAGATTTCTATAACTGGACCGCGAGCAGATCCTCCGAGGAGAAGATCAACTTTTTATCTGATGAACGTTGTGGAATATCGAAACTCTTTTCTCTCGTTTATTTTTTTTCTCTCGCCAGTGGCGATCGTGCCACAGACACTTTATTGGCTCAGAAGACAGAGAATTCAATTTGTTCGATGTATCCTTGAGCTGTGCGACGTTTATCGCGACATCGGATCCCCTTTTGGGATCGAAGCAAGAATAGATAGATCGATATTATACGTGTATATATAAGTATATACGTAAACTATTTACTGTCAGCGTTAGGAAAGAAATTCTTTTTGTCCTGCAATGGAGTCCGGTAGAAATCGACTCTTGATTTTACAGCCAATCTTCGATTAAGGCCCTTCGGAAAGTTTTACTGTTCAAGGGCTTGCATTAAAGGTGCGGTCAATTTCCAAGGAAAGTTAATTCTGAAAAATGGTATCCGTCAAAACGTTTATTCATTTAATTGAAAAGACATCTTGTTGTTGGCGAATCTCTTTAGTTATTTAAAGAATTATTTAAACGTTGAAATAATGGATAAAAAAAACGAAGTTGAGATTATGTTTCATCATCGATATTGTATATCGATGGAATAATTCACCGGAACCGATTGACATAAAAACAAAAGTCGAGCAAGCATAGAACGCGATAGGGAAATGAATTTTTTTGTATGCTCTCCTCTCCAATAAATATTCATGAGAATATCTTATTGGCGCGTGATGATCTCGCGGAATATATGAACGGACGATCGTGAATAATGAGGGAGAATGATTAACGTGTAAGATGCGAGATCGTGATGATTCGTCAAGAGCGATATTTAATTGTCACACGTGTATGCTTGCGTCCACCACGAGAAATCTATGGATATAATGAACGAGTGAAGACATTATTCGATCTTGACGACCTTGCTATATCGATCGCAGAGATCATGCTCTTCTTGGTCGCACCCACGAGTCTTGTGAATGATTATACGAGTACTGCGTCGCAAATAAGCGAATAATTTACTCTGTAACAAAACACTTCGGTATATTTTTAAATCAATTATGTTTAACCATCGATGTTTTTCCATCGTTCAAGCTTCAGAATGTTATAATTACATAATTCAAAGAATTTCTTTAAAAAATTTTTAAAACCACATCGATTTTGGTGAATAAAATGAAAAAAATCTATATGACGAATAAAAAGTTAATCATCGAACAATTATCCGTTGAACAAAACATAAAAGATTGTCGCGTCATTTTATTTTACGATTCCAAATGCAAATCATGACTTTTTACTAGCGAAAAATCTTTTGCTGGAGTTTAGTTTTTGAAATAAAAGATCAGCCGATTGTTGAAAATCCTCAACCAGCCATCGCAATAATTTGAGTTTTGTCATCGTCCAAGAATTATTTGTAAGCTTGTATATAAATTCAGGAGTCGGAACATCGGTCAAAGAATTTCATTTAGTATTTCATTTCGACACTGCATTATATGTCGACACGGCGTAGAGCCCCGGGACTCATAACATTCATCATGTGAAGTGAGTTGCGAATAAGTGGGTGAAACAGCAGTTAGCCGATCATCTGCATCCTTTCGATAATTACAACCGAGCAGTTTCGCAACACGAGTCTTTTATCTCTGAGTGAGTTTACATCCGATCATAAATATTAACGGCCCCAAACAGAGCTCGGGGAATGCAATACGGTGCCAATGTTGGTTCAGTAATTTTATGCGGTTTTCGAGGAAATTGGTAAAGTAAAAATTTTTGAAAGAGTTCAACTCGTTCTTTCGATATTTCAAGCCTAAGGGCATTTGTGAGTCTTGAAATCCAGGTTCGATATCGTAGATAAATTCTGTCTTTAAGGCGATACGACCAAAGGCAACATCTTCAAAGTGGATTACGATTGATGGGGGCGAAGAAAGTGCCGTAAGAATGATGACGTATAATGAAAGAGGAAGAGAAGAGTTGAAGGTGGAAGACATCAATAGAAAGAAGAAGATCAAGAAGAACGAGCTCGCATTTGCTCAACAGCTTATAAGCCTAGTCAATATGTGTAGACACGTGTATATGTGTGTCCAGGTTATCGAAATACGTCTTCGAGTCCCCGAGGCGTAATTCTACTTCTTATGGGTTCGATACAAACGACCCTCTCTTATGACTGGAGAAGTATTAGACTCGGAAAATCGTCGAGGGCCGCGGGCGCACTCTGGTGCACGAATGCCGAGCAGAGAATTTTATAGATCGTGGCAGAGGGCGCGAAAGACCACGCTCGAGGGACTCCAAGATCGATCTTCGTCCATTGTTGCGCAACGTCTTAGAAAATCGTAACAATCTCAACGTCTCCTACTTATCCCGCTATGTTTTTTTTTCTTCTTTTATACACCAGACTCCCAATATTATTTTTAACGCCTTCGTTTCACCATTTGGTACCACTTTTCACCCACTGAGCTCACTCTTTCAACACAAAACGAAAATCATGACAAAAAAGTAAACATTCCTCGACTAAAGCGATGAGAATCGGGAACGGCAACGAATACGTGACGAATTGTGACGAGGAATCGATCGTAAAGATCTGGGCCATTTAGAATATCGTAGAAAACGTTGACGATAGCACAAAATCTTGAAACAACGTCCATCAAAATGAATGAGAAAGATAATTTTTAAATTATCACTAAATTAAAAATGCTGCATTTCTTTAGTTGAAAGAGAATGGCAAATTGGTCGAAAGGCCCGAAAATAAAAATCAATCAATTATAATTCAATGATTCGCAGATTAAAAAAGGATTCGATTCGTACCTAATTATTAAAATTACGGTTATATCTTTTATATTCTCGTGCTCATTTCTATGGTATGTCTGTTTCGATGCTGATCGTGACGAAGAAAGGAAAGAAAATTGCTCGTCGAACCGATCGATAATTATTTTCGTCAATGGGGGATTATCGTCTATAAAAATGATGCAAATATATAGGACGAAATATAAAAGATGACCGTGTACATATGTATGCGGTGAATTGCGATGATGAGGTCGTGATATGGGGTCACTTTTCATTAGTTCCAATCGTGTAGAACCCTCGGCCACAACATAACAGATCATCGTTATTATTATTAGTATCATTAATCCAACTCGAAGAAATCTAACCAACCTGTTCGCTTGATCGTGACCACATTGGTCTTTCTCAGCAATTGCTCTTTTTGAAATCTTCAGTCACCACGATTTCAGTTTCACCACATTGTAATCTATTTGAATAAAAATACAAATACAAGCAAACGTGTTCTTATTAACTATATCGATCTCCGTTTCCAAATGACAGTTGCAATCAATAATTTCATTACTTTGAGTGAATCGATTTGTCTACAATAATCACTAGACCAGCCATAATTTTGAATTTTTGAAAAGATAAGGACGAAAGCGACAGCTCTCAACGGCATCGATTCCAACAGCTCAGCAACGATGACAGGGCATCCACCATTTAATATCAACTACTATTTCAAAAAATGAGCTTTCGATTATCGAGTTTTGATTTTAAAGACAAGAATAAAGTATAAAAAGCACCGAAAGAAGTTTGTTTTTTTTTACAATGATCTATAGAGTAGCAAAAAATACGTAAAATTAAAACTCCACATCAACCGCCTTTTATAAAGAATCACGAATTTTTAAAGAAGAAGATATTTATAAATTGAGCTCTCTCGTGTGGGTGGAGTTAAAAAAAATAAAAATAAGGAAGTAACAAGATCGTAAAAATGGTGATTGATGAATATTCGCGTCGGTCCACTTCTCAGAATAATCATCCAATTATTATTATGACTTTTATTAAGATTATTATTATTTTTGAAAACATAGTCGAGACTGCAACAATATTGTGACAAGGTGAAGCGAGCTCTTCGCTCTGTGGATCGTCCATAGACCGTAGGAGAGTAAAGAGGCTTCGGAGGTCAACGATAATTGGATCAGAGTTATATTTTTCTTAGCAATCATCTCGAGGTATCATCCTGTTGATTTCGCATGAGAAAAGTATGTGCATGTATCCATGAATATGCCAAGACTTGGTGGATTGTGAGAAACCATTTCTCATGATATGCAAATGAAAAACATCGTTTATATATTTATGTCACACTTACTTGTTATAGTTTTCAAAATGTAGAGTGAAGATCATTTTTTCTTAGGCTGGTTGAATCAATTAATATTCATAAGTATATAACGTGTGTATTATTATTGTGTACATGGATATATTTGTAAATGATCGCACAACAGATGAGACGACGTGTTTGCCTGAGAAGGAAAAGGAGGATCTCGATTTGAATCGTCGTCACGATGCCTCCTCGAGATCGCGATCTTCCAAGGTATTCAAGATCGCTGATATAAAGTTATACGCACACACAAAACATAGACATATCCGCGAAATGTTGAATTTACTTTCTTGGCGATAATCTCCAGTCGAGATTTTTGATTAATTTCTATCGCATCAGTCATGTTTCTCTCTTATCTTCACTGGACCATATAGTTATATGCGTACACACTTGAACAAACTTTCCTAATTTAACGACATACGATATTCCTGAATAATTATTATGGACCGAAGAACTTGAACTGTCTATTAAACGATTAAAAGTAATCCGTACTAATAGTTTCTCCTTAATGAATATTTATATTCATTTCTAAATAATTAACTATTCATGTTATTTCATTTTGTTCAAATAATCATTTGAATGATTACACTTTTTTTTTTTTTTGACATTCGTTTGTCAATTTCTAAGCTTCAAGCTGAACCATCATTCGGAAGTTTTGTGTATATTAGAAGACCCGGAATCTAATAAGTTCGCCTTGTAAATGCCCCTGGGCTGAGAAAGGCGTGGTAGTCTGTACACCTCACATTTTATATGTACACCAGAGACGAGATATGACCGTGACGTTACCATCACAGAGACGTGTCGTCATTGGCACGTCGTTGTCCTTTGATTCGTTCAATCGTAGGTGGAACACTTAGAATCTGTATGGACAGATTTTCCGATTTTTTTTGGGTTATAAGAGTCACGTATTTCGAAATCAATCATCGAAATCGAATCAAGAAGTTCCCTCGTTCGTAAAATCATAAATAATTGACGTTTACTTTGATTGAAAATAGTTTTATTTTCAATAATAGTTTCATTATAAGTAGACATTCCCATGAATCATTGTCATTTGCAATGAAAAAGCCAAAGAATTTTCAAGTTTTGCAAATGAGTATTAGTCCAACTTTCTCAATTACAAATTCCATCGAATATTTCGAGTCTGCATGAACATCTAACCAATCACAGCACATAAACATTTTGTTTAGCTACCTGTTGCATTAATTCAGAAGTCACGATACGTAATATCTTTAAGCCTCCAGCTTGCTCTCCTTATTAATGCTCGTGTACAATCACGGATTATATTCAACTTATAATTAATGATATATCTGCAATGAGTATAAAAACAAAACGAAATTGCTAGTGAGCACTAAAGTGCAAACAGTTGGTTCAGAGAGTCCTTAGATTACGTGTGTGTCGTATCATAACTGCGAGTACGTTATCCCAGTAATTTTGTTGATCCTAGAGATACGATAAGATTTCAATTTTTATGAGTAACAAATGTGCATGCGTGTATCGGTGGAAGATTACGTTCACAAAAGTTGCTGGACGAGTCCAACACCCTCCATAATGTACTTGAAACTCGTTTAACGGTGCACAATCCTTTTTTCTATTATAGCTGAATACAAATCCGAGAATAAAATTTGAAAAAAAAGTCTGTTCGAGTAAGATGACGTCAGCATTGTTGTTGATTTCGTGCTGTTCATCATCGGAATTCCTCAAAAGGAGTGCATTTATTTTCAATGACTGTAACTTTGTCGTTTTTTCTTCTCCTTCACTTGTTTTTTGTTAGTCTGAATATTTGTTTCGTAATGTGGAACAATTGTTTATGTAAAAAAAGAATGAACCAAGACTTCGATTGATACTCTGGGTCTAAAATCAATTTAATGCAATCACATGAAATTTTTGATCGACTTCGAATGAAAATTTCTTGGATTTGGTACAATGGAGCTCGTGCAAAGTTGATTTCAAGTTTGAAAAAGTACTTTATTGAAGAGTTTTTTTTTTTTAAGATTCATCATTTGGAATACGACTCTATGTATTACTCGTTTATTATTTAGGATTGCAAGGGCAATAGAGAGAAAAAAGAGATAAAAGAGGAACATGGTATGAAAAAGAAGAGAATAAGGAGACAAGATTTATGATCCCGATGAAAAGCTCATCTTGATTTGATTCTTGCTGAGATTTTATGGCCTCGTCTTCATCCAGCTCACATCTGGTCGATCAATCTCCTTACAAATACATAAATAAATTGAAAGTAAATGTGTAAGGTGTGGATTTAAAAAAAATAAACTTTGAACACATTCCTGATTTTAATTTTGAAAAGCATTAATTTAATATTACGTTAAAAGTGGAAGATGCAATTACGGAAATAAATGAATATCTGGTATGAAGATAATTTAATTGTTAATAATTTGATTTAGAATGAGCTTAAATCAAGGGCGAATCATTCAGGAATGAACGTTAAATCTGAAAGCTCCATAAACTCGATATGGAGTATATGAAAAGAGAGCGTATAATCTTTAGCACGATTAATTAATTAGCGGAAACCTTCTTTCGCGAAGATAATCTACGTGCACTTGAGTCTGTAAAGTATGTAACGTTGGGGCTTTTATCAACTGACAGGGTTCACGGTGTCTCCGTTCAACCGCGACTTCTCGTACAGAACATAAACACATCTAAACGTTGCCCATATAGTGCAGTAAATAAAAATATATAAATAGATATAAAATTTATAGGATTCCTGAAGAATCTCCTGGGAAAGGAATTCGATGTTCGGAGAATCTTTCTCGCAGAGAAAAGTGGCAAAGTAGTGGTCGGTTCCTTGCAGGGTAGTGGCTCAGTTTCTGTGGTGTGAACTTTTACCAATCCCCATAGAACGCCGCGAGATGGTTGTTATTTTTATTCGCGAAGTATGTCTGTTATCGATAGACGAAATAAAGGCGGACCATGAGGCGAATATTATCCAAGGGAAAAAGGATTTTTCCAGTTTTTATAGACACACAGACATGTACTAACGTCCATGTATATATACACAAGTATATAACGCTATTTACGAAAGACTGCCCTACGGCTCATCACGTAACAGGAGAGGCGAACGAACCAAAGACTGATCTGGCATATGTTTATATATCTATATATATACATATTTTTATGTATATATGTTGAAAGCATAAGAAAGAGTGGGATAGATCGTCTAGTATGCTGGGGATGCTGTTGCCGATACCCGGTGACGACTCTCGTGATTGCCCCAAGAAGGGAAAGGTGTGGCACGCCGCCACAGCCACAACCGCCACACCGCGCAGTCATGTTGCTGATTTATAAGGCTAAATTCCTTTACTGCTTTGCGCGCGTGCGCACAATACACTTATATATATCTATATACACATATATGCTGTGTATGTAAAATACACGAAAGCTTGTAATACAGTATTTTGCTATATTTATACATTTTAATTCATCAAATATATATTAATATTTATTTCAGTTAAGTTTTACTGTATTCGCAAATTTGATGGGTTTTCTTATTTAATAACCGCGTGGGATAACATGCGGAATAAACGTCATTATTTAATTTTCAACTCACTTTTGAAATCATTTATCGAACGCCAAAAACCCGGGAGTATGTAATTTCAAGGCAATTGCACGTACGAGAAAAGTGTGGCTCAAAGGACTCGATTTCTGTAAAAAGGACATGTCAATGTCCTCCACTTATTTATCAGGGGTCTCTGCCAACTATAAAGCGACCAGGCTCCTGAGCCTTCTCTCGTTTTCTTTATTGCTCCTATTAACGACCACACATTGGTCGTATGCAGCTTTTTCCGCACTCTCTTCATTGTCCTGTACACTCTTAAGATGACGTCTCCATAATTTTGTGTCGACGTGGAATGAGGGAGTGACGTGCTTTGATGAAGAGAGCACTTAAGACCTTTTTGTCGATGATAAACAATGGTTTTTTGAAAATAACAACAATTCACTTTTTTGCAAACGTGTGACTGGACATGTCACTGGCATTTTTTGACCATTCGATAAATCTCGACGGGATTCATTTCCTTTTGATATTCCCTGTATTCATTGACGGACTAAGCCACTCCAGAGAGCAGGAAAAAAATTGACGGAGTCTGTGATTTGTTTTTTTGCGAAATTATGAAAGGATCGACAATTAGGTAGACAATTCTTTATTCAACTGCAGTCAATTAACTATGAAGAGTATTTTTTACATCAGATAATTTTTTACAGCAACAAAACTATGCAACGTGACGTAGAAATTTTAAAAAGTATCAAACGATCTAATTGAACAATCGAATTGAAAAGAATAGCAACGTTGTCTTCTTTTCTGATGTTTTTTTTGCAACAGTAACATTCTGTTGACACAAAATGTTGCCAAGAACAAAGAATAATATATTCATTACATCAAACCGACGTCATAGATGTCAAAAAATGTTAATATATTTTTTCAACCATGAAAAAAAAAGATTAATAAACATCAGAAATAAATGTAGAATCGAAGGTGTCTTGGTTAAGACGCTGGTAAGTCGTGTGATTTGTAAATGCATTGGGTTGCAGTGTGAGCTTGTTGCTCGCATATTTTGTCGTGTGTGGACGGGGAGGGCGCAAGGCGTGGCACATACGTTTGCAATGGGGAAGCACCAGCCTCGCGAATCCGTGATATGGCTGGAACGATACGGGCTTAGTTGAGAGAGAGTTAGTGCTTTTAGCTCGTCGTCTTTCGAGCTCTTGCATACACTCGATCCAACTTAGTTTTTTTTTTCTACCATTTCTCTACGACTTCCATTCTGTACGGTACATAAGATGTGTTTAATACATATACATAAATAGATATAGATATATAGAGTGTTCTTATTCTTCGTCGAACAGACGAAGTCTCGATTCACTCGCACGCTTCTCTTCATATCTCCGTTCTATATAACTGTATAGGTAAAATATACTGCCACCGATAGTGCGACCTCGGTGTATATGCAGATTTAAGCTTGTATTCTCACCACGGCGTCAATTCCTGGATGCGCAATATAATATAAAACTAGTCCTCTTCCGCCGCGCCCTGATGTCGATAATGCTCGCTATTATTAAACCGTCTACGTCTGATGCAATGGACTAACAGTTTTGTGGGAACTGAACGAGTAATATCCCACATACTGTTAAGCAAGCAAATCAGCATTTAGTATCGTTGATAGATGTGAATGAATCTCCGCAGGAAGATAAATGATCCTAATGTTATGGGTGCAAATGTAGATATTGTGAGACGAGAAGTTATGATCGAGGCGAATGGGTATTAAATTTGGATCGAACGTGTGATTGGGATCTTTGGGTTGACGGAATAATTTCTCTGGTAATTGGAATGACCAAATTTTCGGTATTTTCGTGTGAGAAAATGGAGAAGAATGAGGTATTAATAGAATGAAGCAATATATCGCAAATGGCCTGAAGCTCCGATATCAATAATCCGCGCTCCATATCTCCAACTGTACGGTTGATGCATGGCATACAAAGATATATCTAATAAGATCGTAATACATGTGCACATGAGTTGATGTGTATAAACGATTGAGGCTCGCTGAGAGCGTTACCGGTGAAGAAGCGATTGGCTCAACTGTGTACGGGCGTCTTGAGAGGGCCCAGCCTGATGCATGTCTTCTCGCCGAGGTCTCTTCAACGATGAATACGTCTGCATACAGGACGTCCCAGGAGTCGAGCTGGATATTTTTAGGGTAAATGGATAACAAGATTCTGAAGAAAAAAGTCTTTGGGCATTTTTCTCTAGCATGCACCGTTGCCTTGATATTAATTCCAGGAGGGACGGAAGTGTGGGACGATCAGCAGAGAGCGAGTGCCTACCCCGGTGGCTGCGTTGGATCCGCCGAGTAGGAGTAACGCAAAAATTTACTGACTGCAGCTACTCATTCACTCAACCAAGTCATCGCGTTGACTAAATTGACAGATTGGCAACGGTGCATCATGGAAAAAATGAGCTGGAGACTTTTCTTATTGAAATTTCAACATCCTACCAATCCTGAATGAATGTGATTAGACTTCAGAGACACCCGGTTTACATACACTCGAGCATATACTTGCGAATTCAACTGCAACTGCATTAGAGGCCGGGAGAGTCTATCTCTCGTCGTCCCGCCGCATCGTCCCGATTCTCACGTACGCCTTGAACTCGTATACTCTCTATACAACATACTTATTATAAGATAGAAAGAGAGGAAAAAGTGAAACAGAGTAGTGCGCGAGATGAAGAAGCGAACGAGAGAGACGGAAGGCGAGGTAGAACGGCGGGAGGGAAATTCTATCACCAAAGTTTATCTAAGAGACGAAAGAGTATAGGATCGCGCGTTATACCACCGGGTGCACTCCTCTAATGCACTATGGGAGGATGACTTCTATCCACGTAACTGACTCATGCGGCGCCTCGCGTTTCTTCCCGATCTTCCGTAACCCCCTTCATCCCATCTTAACATATACGGCAGAAATTCCTCGAAGTTCGTCAATGGAAAATTTTATTAATTACCACCGCACGCTAGTGGTTTTCTAATCGACGCGGAAGACACGCTAACTATTTGTGGAATCTTTACCTTCTGTTTATAATGATAATATTTCGATACTCGATCCACGCCTCTCTCCTCATCTCTCTCTCTCTCTCTCTCTCTCTCTCTCTTTCTCTTTTTCTTCGTACATTTACACTTATATATTCGTTTCTATCTCAATACGACTTTACTAACTCGCATCGATTTCGTATACTCTTTTAGTATTACCGATTTCCCCTCTCGCCTTCCAACAGATCGCCCGATATCTCAAGTCACACGCGATGATGTAACTCTCTTACCAGGGATGCTTGTTCCTCGCAGCCGCTCTCACCCCGTTTTGCACTCCCACATACTATGTGTTCCCGCGTACTCATGAACATGCAGTCACGACTATTACGCGTTGCCTCCTACCAATGTCGATTACTCAGCGATCTTTTCGCATCGTGTCTCTGCATTAGTCTTCCCTCTCGTATCTTTTGGTATAATTTTGTTGAAGTTCAAAGATCGTTTCACATTTATTGTAATTGTATGATTATTAATAAAACAATCCAGGTAACTCTCTGCACCGAAAGGATCTCACATTTGATAATCACCTCGAGAAATTGAACATCGAAGGGACAACATCAAATCATTGGGATGTCGTTCCTTAGGTTCAGCTTTTATTTCCATTTCAGTGGAAAGATTCATTTCACGTGCACTTCTCAAATTTATATTCGTATGAGGATTCATGAAAAATAAATAAATAAATACAACACAGTGATCGGCAGCGATGAAACCACGATGAGACGCGACGTTGACGATTTTTCAGAAGTCTCATGACTTCCGCTCGAAGTTGGTACTTAAATATTACCCGCGTAATTATATTGACTTGCAGAGAAAACTGATAAAAAGACTTCAAAGCTTCGACATCATAAAACACTTCGTAAATTCGTTTCTCATGGATCGATAATCAAAGTTACTATATTCTCATAAGTTTATCTCGAATTTTAGAATTCGCCGACACTCGCAAATACCGAACTATTGCGAAATCTTTTTCTCTCTTTATCACGAAACTATTGGAAGAATTCAGAGTTGAGGGAATGTTCAAGGAGTTTCTCCATGAATTCTGTAAATCTTACGAAGGTGCAAGCAAAAGAGTGAGTGAGAAAGGGTGAGGTTAGGTGGAAGCACCTTGGAATATTTCTCAATGAACGCAGCGCGATATCTGGCGTAAATAGCAAGAACAAATCCTTCTTACGACGCCAGCTTTCCCGAGCGCATTTATTATTAGTGCTCTACGTCCACGTAACTTGTACCTAATACCAAGAATATTATTTACGATTTGCAGAACGTGCTTTACGACAGTCGGTTACGCGCAATTACGCAAGCAAGGTTCTTCCTTGAATGAAGCGGGGGAGGTTTTGCAAAAAGAAATAGGAATAAATAGAGCCAGAGATAAAGAGGGATAGATGATCGCATTTATCAGGAGAGATTATTGTAATGAAACAGCAAATACAAGTAGAACACATTTCCGAAAGTTATAGGACTGTCATAAAATCCATATATCCTTGTTTCCTTCTTGACCTGCTTGCATGGATGGCCATCGAGGATCCTTTTTTTTTTCTCATCGAAGTATATATACACCTAGAAAACAGAGTGTCTACACAACCGGAATATGGGCAATAGTTTACTACGAAAGAACGAGAAGAAACGGGGCTCTGTTGGACGTCGTCATGCATCCTCTTTTGCGCCTTGCCCACCTCTCTTATCGATAAGAGTCACGCGACGTGGTCCACGGCTTCGAAAGGCTATGGAGATACAGAGGTGAGAAAGAAGGACGTATCACTTGGAGGATTTCTCTTTTCACCTTCTTATCACCGTTAGTGCTGGACCAGTCTGGCCCTCGACAACTGTATGCCACGTGTACATACAAACAAATATGTATGTACGAAAGGGTGTGATTTAATACATATCTACGTAGACACATGAGCACATACACTCGAAGCAAATGGAAATACTCCTGAAAGTAAGAAAGGCGCGTTGCTGATGTGGCAGAATCGTACTCAACCTAGAATTCGAGTCTTTCTGACATTAAAAGGGCCGAAGAAAAAGTTTGACTTTTCCTGCACGAACCCCATGTATTCCTGGAGTTCCGTGAGAGATCGCAGCCTCTTCCTTCAATGCCCGCATCCTATCTTATAACTTGGAACTCTTTCGAGAGCTTGTATGCGAGAATCATATATTTTTTAAAAACAAAGTACGAGAAACCGAGTGTATCTTATGGACTTTACTCCGGGTGTGCTTCGCCCATATGGAACTATACGTCTGTACAGAATAGAAGGACGTAAATTAAGTGACTTCCAATTGAAATTCGTGTCTGCCGCGCCCTTTGATTCACAAACCATCGCCGTTTACTCATGTGGATCGTAGGGTTATGGATTATTTTACGGCTTTACTGGGTGGAGATCAAAACACCGTTAGACGGACCATGTGCATAATTTTGTTGAGATTCCTGGGGTTCTTATCGCGGTTCATAGAATAAAACATTAGGATATTTTCTTTCTTATTCATACGCACTGGCAGTCGTTGGAGGTAGTTCGGAATTATTGAGATTACGAAATTCTTAGGGCATCAGTCAATGAATGACTACATAAATCAATGATCAACATAATAATTATAATAGCAGAAAAATGTCAGCTACCGATAAAATACAAATCATTACCCGAGCGCTTGATCCCCATACTTTCAAGTATCACAATGTCGGTATATTCTAAACGTGATTTCTCTCGGTGTCGTAATAATCTTTCACGCCAAGGTAACGATGCAATAAATTGATCGGAGTGCGGGGTTTCGCCACGAGTGTGTCCGAAGGAGGAGGAATTTGAGGAGCTTTGACATCACCGACCGTCACGCCGGGTGAATCTTGCGTCCACTCTCCTGCGAGATGATCGAGCCACGTTATTATTTTCTTGATCATGCATAGTCGAATGTTCGTATATAGGTTTCTACACAAGTGTAGATAATGGAAGAGATGAGTATTAGTGAAATAACGAAGAGGCGAAGAAGGCGGTGGCGGCAAGCTTGAGGCAAAGCCGTTTGGATGCTGCCGGGAGAAGTCCACGACTTGACATCTTTGACCCCGCGGGCGTTTCGCGATACATGGAAGGGTCAACCATGACTCGAATACCGCTGGCGCGCGCGAGCTCTATCGCTACTTATGAAGCTCCACGGGCTGCTGCGGGCTGCTGCTCTTTTTTCTCTCTCTAGATTCCGCTCTTCTATACCTTTACATCTTGCTTCATCCTTATCGGACTCTCTTTATCTTGAGTCAGGGATAGTCCAAGTGGTACGGTCACTCCATGAGATGGATTAATCTCATGGAAAGTGTGAATTATATGCGCTGCCTACAAAATCTACTGATCCTTCCCTCGTCCCTCCTCATAATATCCTCATGGTGTTCATTAGTTTATTTTTTACTCCAGGCTTTTGAGTATTTCGATTAAGTTATAACTTTAAATAAGTTATATTCCATTAATACATTTCCTTTTTGAGCGTTTCGACGTTTTCCTCGCGAACTCGTGGAGTGCTCAGTGTAACAGGAGAGAATGATTACATCGGATTTGCGGGCGTGCGGGTTCGAGATAGAAAGGACGACGAGGAGAATTGTGACGACGTCACGACGTCCGTTCCGGCTTGGTTGGTTTTGTGCTGTCGCTGATCTCGCACTTTCGTTTTCCACTAATAGAGCGTAGAGAACAGTGGGTATACTTTTTTTGGTCAAACACTTCGGTATATCTGTTTATACATAAAATGAAAAATAGAATAAAGTGAGTAACGCAAAGCTGCAGAGTCCTGGAGTCAGCAACAGCAGCAAACTTCAAAGAGGACGTAGCCATACCGTGATATAGCCAGGTTTAACATGGCAAACGCGTTGGCCCTGACAGCATCGAGTAAACGCGACTCCACCCACATAGAAAGGGGAACTCTTGCCGATTGCTCTACAGCTTTTGCTCTCTTTTTCTTTGCATCTCTCTTCTATTCTCGCTGGTTCTCTCTCCCTCTCTCTCTTTGTCGGGAAAGAAAGAGAGAGAGAGAGAGGGAGAGAGAGAGAAATCTGTCATGCTGCTGACCGGATCGCAAACTCGTTCAGTGCCTAGTATTCCACACACAGGATCAAATCCTAGACAACATCCATCGTTTATACCTTCTCTTTGGAAGCGCCTTTTCGAGAAATTATTCATTATGAAATAAATGCAATTTTTCAACTTCAAAATACCGCTGGATGCGGCTTGTTTTCGAAAGTGCGCTTAAAATAAATGGTTCATTGTAAATTCCCATTGGTCATTAACGAACGTTTATTATTTATTGTTGTGTTTTAACGAAAGAATCAAAGATTCTATGAAATCCAAATGTCCCAATCGTTACATCATCTAATTCGATTATTTCCAATGAAAAATCACCGGACGCTCGATCGTACGTCCGTACCATTAATTCATTATCGTCATCATCGCTTGACGATTTTGTCACTGTCACGGAGACTAGGTGCACGAGTATCACGAAGTGTGATATGTACAGCATCACAGAGATTCCTGCATACGATATATAACCACATGATATAATATTAAGAAACGCGACATTACATTTACACAGATGTATATGCCCGCGTGTACGAGAGAAATATGATAACTGTCGATCGTGGAACATCGATGCCCCGGAGCAATGATCAATCCATCGCTCATAAATAATCCGTGGATCGAATAACTCGCACGTTCCATCATTAGATTTTATTTCACGTCGATATATATTTATACGTGCCATTCACGGGGTCGTCCACGTCAGGCGAGTTCTAATTTCTTCAGTACACAAATCAAAGAGATCCACCTTAAAATAATATCAACAGTAATCAATTAAGTTTTATATGTAAATTATAAAATACGTAGACGTTTAACGAGCAACCCCCAATATTTTCTGACATGCTGATTTTTATTGGGCTTAACGGATTTGCTCTCAAATTGAATTTGATCGGCAACATGTTCAATAACATTCAATCAATTCAACGTAATTATCAATCGATTACTACAAAAGCCTATAATTAAACCACCGTTAATGAAGCTCCACCTTTCGTCGGAATTCCTGCGAATCATGGAAGAATTAGTTATTACAAAAAAATCGAACAATGGGTTGAATTACTGGGCAATCAGAAACTACAGTTAAATCGTGATATTATCGATGTTAAAAGGTCTCATAAGATTGACCTCGCAGTACCTTATCTGTATAAATATAGGAAGATGATGTGTATGGTGCAAAATGATTACATGGTGAAAAAGCCATTTCCCTGGACGTCGTGTAAGTGGAGTTATTCGTGGAATTTGTGTTTTTAATTTTTCTTTTTTTTTCTAAATTTTCTGTGCGAGATGAGAAAACACAAAGGAGATCACAGAAAAGTACTCTTGACCGTGCACCACTGGACTATGTACATGTCATGCAATTATCGACTATCATTGCATTCTTTTTCGTGAAGAATTCACAAGCCTTTTTATCTCTATCTTCCTTCCCTGTTGTATAAAGAAGCCAACGTAACCCTCACTGGACCACCCAGGAATCGAGATGCTTCTTTATTCTACCATCTTCGTAGTTTCTCGCATCTTACTTTATACTACCGTACCCAAGCACTTTTG
Organism: Campoletis sonorensis; assembly: GCA_013761285.1. Classification (NCBI taxonomy): domain Eukaryota; kingdom Metazoa; phylum Arthropoda; class Insecta; order Hymenoptera; family Ichneumonidae; genus Campoletis; species Campoletis sonorensis. The sequence continues at coordinate 738,768 of JACEOJ010005749.1, read as the reverse complement.
TGGCTTACACGATGTACGTACGATCCATATATCCAGCTAAATACCCAACTTCTATGTACACCGTACGTTTTAAGTATGATATGAGACAGAAATCTTCAGCGCGCCTCCATGAAAAGACGTTTCAAGCAATTTCGCAATTACGGATTATTGTTTTTAAAAGAAAAAACATTAATAGCAATAATTGCGAAGAAGTTATCGTTCAGAATTGTTTTAGCTAATAATCTTTGTAATTGTTCTGTTCAACAAAATGTTTTTAGAAAGGCATTTGGTTCCCAAACAAATGATTGAGGGAACGTCAACTTTGTTCACCGATGGGTAAATATTTGAATGAATTAATTAATCAATCGACATTAAATGAATATAAAGACGATTTTAAGCTCATTCTCATTTAATATATTTTACAATTCACGTCCAAATAGAAAGAAGGTTTGTTGCTAGAAATTAGAAACTCGTAGAAATTAGAAACTTGATTAAATTTTGTATTTTTATTTCTTATTTGATTCATCAATCGATTTATATTCTTTTATGTATCACGTGGATGGATTCGTTTATATATACAATGTAATCTCTTTCTACGGTGAGATACAGATTGATAGGCATTTTTGTAGCCTCTTGTAAGAGAGCGAGTATTAATCAAACGATGAAATAAAAAATAAAAAAAATAAAAGGATCGTTGAGAGATTCGGGATTTTATTAGAAGTTATCGTGACATTTAGGTCACGCGGAAGATATTCAAAATGAAATTGGCGAAAAATGTAGCCGACGGCTCTATCGAATCTGTTGGCTAGCCAGTCGGAAATAATGGTTTCGTATATTATATAAATATACATATAAATATATGTACAACGAAGCTTCCGAAATGAAAAGGCACAAGTCTCGCTAATTCATCTACTAAATCTTACGGTTGAATGCGCCCTTGTGTTTCTAAGAACTCGATCGACAACATAAGAATGTGATTTTTTATGAGGTATTCGCTCGAGTTTCTTCGACAATTACCCACCGGTCTCCCGGCTCATTTCGCAGTCGTTAAGACATAAAGTCTTGTACAGCGGAAAATTGGGTATACGTAAATATAAAGATTTTTTCAAAGCTTTCATACAGTACACTCAAACCTTTTTTGCCGCAGTATTTTTTTCTCTAAACGTTTAAACTCTTACCTCCGTCTTAAGGGTGTTTAGTAGATCTCAGGAGTGTTGCAAATGCTGATAGAGATCCTTTGCATATCCTTCGTTTAACTCAACACTCCGACAGGACAATATTACGTCACCATTTACTTCTATATTCATTTTTCGTGCTCGACTAAAGCAAATTACAAAATTTGAAACCATGCATAAATGTATGTGTGCATAAAAAATATTTTATCCGTTCGACTATCCTTGGGCATACATTAAAAATAATAAAAATAAAAATATATCATAATTGTAACCATAAACTGCAGCTCTCAACGTCGCAGTTAGGACTTTCAGCGCATTACCGCGTTTACAACACGAGAAAAAATATTTCCTTGTACCTGCTACTCTACGTTTTATACTGATATGTTCATTTTTTTTCTATTATTTTTCTAATAACCACATGTTACCTTCGTAACAATACGACAGTAGACCAGGGGCTACTCTCACTGTAATTCACACTACTGGCCACACTCAATTGTAAAAGTTATAATAACACTTGCAAAAACACTTGTTAACAATTAAAACAAAAGGCGTGTCAATACTTACTACTTCATTTCCCGAGTAGAGTGTTAATTTTCATTAAAAATTATAAATAGAGACTAGGGAGCTCATTTGAGATGCAAAATAACCAGCAAATTTACACTCCAAATCCACTGCCTTTACCTTGAGGTATTCCAAAGAGAAAAATCCTAAATTTTATTGTCAAATGTTCCATCAATTTATTTAACAATGAAACAAGATAATAAAAATCTCTAAAAATCTCGAAAAATAATGAGGTTGTAAATCATTGTCTCGATTAACATTTTAATATTGAACAATGAGGTCTTGATGAATTTTTGGTCAGACTCTAGTCTTTGAAAAGACGATAAAGTACGTTGGAGAACAAGTTGGAAAATGAACGAGGCAATGGGATCAATTTGTACACTCATTAATCGCAATTTACGTATTCGAGCGTCGAACACTTCCTTCACAATTCAAAACGATCAATAAGGGACGTTACGTCCGTACGCACACAATGTACGCTTATTTAATGTCGTTACAATCTTGAAATAAGGGCAAAAAAGAAATCAAAAGGATGTAATCGTACGATCAATCTTTCCGGGTTGCGTTATATCTCTCAAATCGTCTATAACTCTACGATTAGGTTTCTTTTTTTGTTTAAAAGTCAATAGGTCGGTTCGAATGGTTTCGCCAAAGCTCATAAATACGTCTGCTCGATTTCCTTTTCGTCTCGTGTTTTAATTTTATCATTAATATTGATTTTCAACCCTCTAAGCATTTTAACCCTCGCAGTTTTCCAAAATTCATTTGAAATTTGGTTCTCGGGGATTGGTATTTTTTTTTTTTCCAACTTGGAGAACATTCAATTCTGGAGACGAACTCCCGAATGTCTTTGTCCAAGGTTTTCATTGTTACGAGTACATAAAAAATCCCATTTTTTCTAAAAATGATTCCGTTGTAAATGATCGATGCAATCAATGCATAAGCGAGTACCGGAAAAGTCTCGTGATTCCATATTTCGTATGCGATGTCTCCGAGTGATCATGTCACGCGGACGATCAAAGGTCGACATTACGTACGATGATTAGCCTTTCGTAATGAGTGTCGCTTAACTTTACGCATTGCTCCAGTGATTGCACGCTTCAGTATCGATGTTCGTAGTATATACATATTAATTTCACGTGAAAGATCATCAGAGAATAACGACTGTAGATTGACAGGACTCTGGCACAAATGTCAATATGAAATAACCGTTTAATTAATTATTCGGGAGGGTCGTCGCTAAACAATCCGAGTAATTGAAACTGCTCATTACAAATACGTGTCTCTTTCCAACGCTTCGTCGACGTAAGAAAAAAACGATTAGGAAGAATCGAGACACGTCATATTTTCTGTAAACAGGGTGTACGTACATATTTTCGTAGTTCGATGACTTAAAAGAACTGCAAAACGGAATGTGGCGCAAAGCCGACTTCAGAGTTCATCAAAAAGCTGAAGACACTGTAGTTTAGAGTTTCAAGGCTTGCATAAAAATTCGAACTCTTTTTCTTTGATGGCGCTAATCACTAACGATTTAAGCTTGAAATTGTCTTGACAATTGTGATATCTAGTCGCGAGTCCAATTATCGTCGAGTTGATTATCTCTGTCTATGATTCTCGCTAGTCACAGGGATATATCGATCTTTCTCTTTTTCTCGAGGTCTTCAAACTTTTCGATCGATCATTTTTCAGCAGACTTGCCGGCACCGTGACGCCACAGAAGCGACATCTCCCAAGGCTGGCTCCGATATGCCTCGTCGCGAGGTCACTTAAATATTTCTGTTTCGCGATTAGAAGAAAAAAAAACCGAAAAGAAAAGAGTAAAACACATCATGTCGATCTTGACCATTTAACTACTTTGGCTCGGTACAAATTGTATAACCAAAACGTTTCGTTATGACATTTTATAATTAATGACTTTGCGATACACGTTGTACACGCACATGGTAGCGAACCAAATATATATTTTTTTTAATACTTTGATTTCATTAGACTTCGATACACCTCGGTGTTATAATAATTTCGATCGTACTTCCTCTCCTCCATACTTTATATTACGTAACACGAGAAGAAAAAAAATCTCAGTTCATAACATTAGATTAATAATAGCCGTGTCGGAGAGGCTAATCTTTGGTCGAAACTTTCGATCGATACCCGTGCTCGCTCGATCGTCATACCTTTTTATCCATCTATATATACATATATACATACATCCATAATAAACTTATAAAAGATAGAATAATGAAGCTTCAATGTTGGATAATTACGACACAGACAATTGCTCCATCGATCGAACGATTGTCAGCCCCACGCTCTTCGTATTTGATAGAAAATAAATCAATTAGTTTAATAATGCAAATTTTATTTTATTAACATCATCGACTATCTCCTTGAATCATCAAAAGTATTGAATTTTTGTCAGATCTTCAAATTCTTCTGTGAATCATTTCTTCCAAATATTTCTAATGATAAATCTTCGAGTGATTCTTCGAGATCGATTGGCAGGATTGAAAAACTGGGTACTGATGACAAAATTGACATAGAAATCTGGCTGGTTGAGCCTCGATCTAAATTTTGAGTTGACAAATTTGACATTTCCATGATTTTATTCAGCGCCACCAGAATTGCAATCCTTCGTAATTTGAGTTGCGTCTTGATTGCAACAATTAAATAAACTGTTTTTAATAGCATTGAAACGAAGGGCAACCGATTGGTAATTTTTTCGAAATAATTTTGATAATCCTTGTTGTGACACGCCCAAACTGCGTTATGTCTATAGTCTGAAAGTTTTGAAATAAATAATCTATGTACATGTTTACGCTTTGAGATACGCCGTTCACTGAAGTGTAGATAGCACGTGGCGAAGGTGTTGCACATACGTCTAGCAACGTGCGTTCTTTGGCTGATTGGATCCGCGGCGTTCGAACCGCGTTCGCGCCAAGGTCGATCACGATCTGCAACCGTGAAATATTATTCCATTGTATCGCTATTTTTTTTTTTTCTTTTTTTTTTACAATATATTTTTATTCCATTTCTTGCCAAGCTATTTTACTTCGATTCCCAGCCGAGTTACGAGCAACCACGGTTAATCGCATGTACACTTTTCCTCTTTACACCTTCGAGCGTTTCTTTACTGAATTATTTAATTACGCAATTGATTCAAACATGCAACGTGTGATATTCTGTTTTTGCACTAGTTTGTAATTTTCAGAGCAGCCGAGATGGACAGTGTGGTCATTATTATTGGCTGGTTACAAAACAATCATTTTTTTTCTCTTTTTTTTCATCATTTTTATCACAATTATATCAGCGGGTTTCATTGGTCTATTTCTATTCTGCAATGTTGATTACTTCTTCGGGGGCATGCTGCGAAATTGTCAATTCACTGTCAACGAACTGTACTTGACTTTTCGGACTGTTGATTTTTGATTTTTCATACAATTTTACTCCATTCCCAGAAATTTCGAAAAAATCACGTCAACAAAAATTACCCTCGTCCACGCGGAAGTAGAAAAGAAGTACAAAGAATAAAACTACGAATTTCGTGGATCGTTCGCATTGTTTCCGACATTCTTGGGAATGGAGGTCGATAAAAAGAAAAGTTGAAAATAATTTTTATCACATTTTTGTAATATCAATATTTCAATTAATGTGTCAAGAATAAATAAAAAAATGTTCTTCATGGAGCCCCACGTTTGAAGAATTATTTCAAACAATTATAAATCTTTCGACTGTTTGAAAATGTTGAGAAAAATGGATAAATGTGTTCTGTAATTGATGGATATATTTTATTGATCGATAATTGTAGAGCGAGGTGTTTGAGGAATAACAAATGTATGAATAAATAGGATGAAAGAAAAAGGGGTGTACTCGGATCTGTGTACAGCCGCTTCTATATAATACGCGTATGAGCTCGCGTGGTTTGACATCCGCTATACATTCACTATTGCACAAGCAAGCACGGATACCTTTTACAGATTCCGAGTTCGCTCTGTCTTCGCGATAGTGTGTATGCGCCCTGGCTAGCGCGAATTCTTCCATGTGGTGAACACACCTTGGTACACACCCTCGCGATTCTCTGCCACTCGGAAATCTTGTCTATCTCGCCCGGCGAACGTTCCGTTTTCATTCCTCGTCTTTCTATACTCTTTTCTTTCTTTTTTTTCATGTTCCAGATGATTTATTGACGTGTCATTTATTTTATAAGCCTCGAAACGATTTTATTGATAAGAATATTCATTTATTCGTTTTAAAAACAAAATCAGTTCGTACTCACATATTTTTTATTCTGTGCTAATAAAGTAGCAGCATATTTAGGATTCCAAGATCACGTGTTTTTTTTTGCATTCAAAATAAATTGCAATATTGCTCGAGGAAATGCGCCATATTTGAAAATTTAATTTGATTTCAAGGAATTTAAGATAAATTGAAGGAGATAAAATAAATAGGAACTTAATTGGCCTGAATTAGTTTTGATCAGAAAAGAGCAGAACGTGACATTTGACCTGATGCGAAGGTAAATTGGAACATCGCTACGTCTTGAGATAATGAAGCACATTTTGTTTTTCTGGTTTTTGAAAATCAAAATAAAACTGTAAACTCAGATGGGGCTACTGAATCATCTAAAGGTACCTAATCGTCTTTTTTTTAAATAAAGAAATGATCGATTGCTATTTTTTTTTTTTTGATGTCGGTGTCGTAATCGGCGATCGCAGAAACCCTCGAGTACGAAGTTTAAGTCGATTGTACGCTAGGAAAAACGGGTTGGTTTAAAAAATAAAGAATGAACAAAATTTTATGTTTATGTTCTTGGAGTGTAACATTTATTATATAATTTTAAATAATTATTAAGTGCATTTTTGCTGTATGTTGAGCAAATGAGCAAGAAAATAGTTAAATCTTTGTGATTGCAGAATATAAAAAAGCGATTATTTTGTAATCCGATTGAAATAATTAACATGAAGCGAATAGATCTTTCCGGGATTGTTAATGAGCCCGTAGGGGGCAAGGCGATTAATAATGGAAATCTGGCGCGTCCGTACGTCTCGACATTGATCAATGGCGCTTGATTCTGTTTTTTTCGTTGTTGTTGAATCAAGATCACAAACACATGAATACACGGATGTGCCGAATAGTTAACTTCGTCAAACGTATTTAAAAACAGATAAATCTGATTTCAAGGCGTTTCCCCGACGATCGTCCGGGATCGTGTACCACTGAGCGCCAAATTCGTGTGCGAGGTAAAAGGCGAGTAAATGGGGGAGAGGAAACGATACGCATGTCGATCAGAAGAAGGACATAGCAATGAAAAATAATCGAGATCGTGATCGATCTCGCGATGAAACAAGTACAAGAACGAATCGACGCCATCGAGTTACTCTCTCTCCAGCAGGTAAAACAAAGTTTCAAGCTATGTAACATCACGTTTTGTATTCACTTCCAAGTCAATTTCTTTTCTATTAATGTCACGGCTGATCGGACAGCTCGTAACATTTTTACACGTGTTTCTCCGCCTCTCATCGAGTTTGAAACAATAAAAAAAATTACGAGAGACTGTTGACAAAAAAGAAGCGCGAGTTCGATGCAAAACGCGCCGGTTACGGGTTCATTTTTTTCTTCACTCTCTACAAATAGATCAATTTTCGTCGCTTGAATCTCCAGGACGTCGAAAAAATATTCCTTACAATTCAACGATCCGATTAACCCACTTGTAAGCGAAATTTGATCGAGTCTAACTTGGACACTACCAAAAATGGCTGTGAATTGTAAAGAGGGGAAGAACAATATGGCCTCGGGGTACCGAAAAAGGTGTGAAGATCTCGTGCCATAGCTCATCTTAAAATAACCTTAAAGATTACCAATCCGAACAAGTATCGTCATACTAAGCGCTCCTTTTTGTTGATTCGGACAAATCAGTCACTATTCATACCGGGACAGCCTCCTGAAAGAAAAACACGGTTAGCAACGCGTTAGAATATTTTTGATTTATCGTTTTCTTTTGTGAACAACATTCTTCTTTTCATTTCACTGGAACATCGTGATTTGCTGCTAATTACGAGCTTGTGCGTACACCAAAGAAATTGTTTGGGACAAACGTTGCTTTGATCTGTCCTCCAACAAGACGGTGTTAATCATTTAATTGACAACCTGGTTACACATCATTTTGCTCTTATTATCAAATTTATTTTAATGACTGATTAATTTCATGACTTCCAGAAACCCATTTGATTGACTCGTAGATTTAAAGACGCAGTCGTAATTTTAAATCGTGATCCCAAGGCGAGTAGAGAAAATTCTTCGATCTCCTTTGATAAAAATACTAGAAAGTATTTTGGATAAGTGCCTGAATTTTTTTTAAATTTTTAATCAGTCCAAGCGATAAAACTGTGTCATAATGTAAAATCGTCAATGTGTTGATGGCAGATTAGAAAAACATGATTGATATATAGCAAAATATTAATTGTAAAAATATTTATCAATAATTGAAATGGTATTTCCGATGGCAAATTGAAAAGACTGTTTTTAATTTGTAACGAACTCCAAATAATTGTTAGTTTTTTTGTTAAATCTTCTTAAATCTGCTTCTGGGCAATTTCCAGCCTCCCTGCTCTCGCTTTCGTAACCGAGACAATATCCAATTACTGGTATGTTTACCACTCTGTTGTGAGGATTAGACCAACAGTCGAACAATTCAGAAGTCAAGCTTGACCTAGTCTGATCAATGCCCTGCCTTCCACCTTGGTCCTCAAGGAGCCCTTAATTGAAAATTTTTCGACATTGATGGACATTCTAATTGACAGTTATGACCTCTATCGTTTTGCTGTACCGAGCGCGCTCTCTTGAAGGAAGAAATCACATCTGGCTCTTAAGATAACGTCTCTACGAGATTTAAACTTCTGGCGTGTATAAATATATCTATATATTTATATGATAATAATACTCCTCGTTAGAGACGCGTGCGCCGCTTACATGCAAGCCACGTGTCGTGTATTAGAAAGTATCCATCGTCCTACGTCTCCAAGTCTCAACACACGTATACATTTCTTGTGTGTTATTTATTTGTTTTTTTTTTTCTTTTTTTTTTTAAGTACATTTCCCTCTACATCTGCACTCTCAAATAGCTAAATGGAATCCTGAAATTTTCCGAGACCGTATTTACAATCCTCGGAGGCATGCAAAACTCATCAGTAAACAATTACCATTGAGTAGACGTTTACGATACGAAATTGAAGTGATTTATTTTCCTCGTTTCTTCCACAGAACAGTCTAACGTTTGTTTAATGTTTTTTTGCTTTTTTTTCGTTAACAATTAATCTGTACCATTCCAGAGGGCGTCCCATTTTTCTTTGAGGTAACCTATAATTCTGCGCTCGCAGCATGAACGCCTATCTTATCCCAGTCTCTCTCGTTTCCTCTCGGTAAATTAACTCCAATTGAGAGAGATGCCAATATCGTCCTCTTTGGTCATTCGCATACGATAAAATAATCGATCGAACTGCATAAAATGCGTACAACAGTCTCGTGTACGAGATATCTCACGTTCAATGGAAAGCACAGACTCCTCATGTTGCCGGTGAACCATATCGAAAAGTAGAGATTTGTCATCCCACGTACCTTCAGACCGGCCAAACGGGATAAATCCCCAGATTTTTTTGGTCTTTCTTTTTAGTCCATTTTTAGATCATTGCCTCCCAGGATTTTTACACAGCTTCATGATCGTGTACACTTTCACCCTACTTTTTCGTGATACGATAAAATACATTTTGAAACAATAAAAAAATTCGAGACGTAAAGCGTTTGATAATTTTATTGTAGAACAAAGTTTTTTGTTTACAATTATCATTTTCAACTTTTTCGAGAAATTTTGTAAGCAATTCTAATTGAAAATTAAATTTATATTAATCGTGATAAAAGTGGAAAGAACCGATTTCCATTTCTTCAACGTTTGATTAATTTTACAAATTTGATTATTCTGCGAATCGAACTGCATCAAGTATTTTATTTTGTACAGAAGAAATAACAGTTGAAAAAAAAAACATGACGAAAGGCCAACAAATCTTCTCGTTTCGAATGGCAAATCCTAAGTGGCTGGAGGCAAAGATTTGCAGAGATTGTAGGAGTCGTTGCATCCAACCTTGTAAATGGATTGATGGATGGATGGCTGGACACAACCTCCTGAAGATTGATTTTGCCTTACAGCAATGATTTAATTAAGATCACCAAAAATACTCATTTATTCTATAGATCTATAGGTATTAAAAATACGTGGATATATGACGATGTAAAGGAAAGGACAGGCGTGTCTGAGTGGGTGTAGTGTCGATGAAGTTTACTAAAGTCTATTTTAATTTGTAAAAATTAATTTCTACACACTTACCCACACATTTGTACATTTATATACGCACGGCATAAACTTATGACGTACGTGTAGGGAGCGGATAACGACTTCAAGGACGCTCAACTCTCCCAGGAAACTGCTAACCGACATCCGCGAGGACACTCTCTGTATCGGTGAAGCATTTCTCGTCTCTTGCCGGTTGTTAGCGCACAAAAACCTGTTGTAGACGGGTCTGCATTAAATACAGAAAAAAAAAGAAGGGCGGAGGCAAGGAAAGAAAGAGAGATAAAAAGCGATGTGTGGAGGTGCGAACACTGCATAGTCTCGATTTACAGAAAAACTCCAGAGCATCGTACGAAGGTATGAGTTTTGCGTCGATATATGAGACGATGAGTAGGAATACAGTTCGTCTTTCCAATAAATAAGGGATCCAGATCGAGCTTTCGTCCCACGGAAAAGAAAAACAAAAACACTGACACTTTTTCCTGGTGCATGAGCGTATCGCGTTTGCATCAGGGCTCAGGAAAACTGCAGAAAACTCGGGAAATACTGGTGGCTACGTTTTTGCTGAGTTTTTATTGGTTGTCATGAACAGGAACTCAAAAAATCTGCGTGCTGCTCAAGAATCGATGCACGAGGTAGTGAATGACTGAGCGGTCACCCAACAAAGTATTGAGCTCGACCGAGACTCCTCAATTATGATAATTCTGGAAGTTTCAAAACTGAAAATGTATGACATGGTTCTATGGATCAGAATAAAAGTGAGTTTAGCCCACGCTGAACAATGGCGAAGAAAATGACTAAGACTTTCTTTATTTTGATCAGACAAACCGTGTAGAAAATGTTGACTTCCAAAATTTACAGCCACCATAAAAAACACTTAGATTTGAGGAGTTTAAAAAGTGCGCAAATTATTTCAAGCGTAAGTATTCGTTGATATTAAAGTGCCACTGTAACGTGGACTGTGTTTCAATTGAACGAAAAAATCTTTTGTTCCTTTGATTGTTTTTGGAAGTCATCCCGAATGATAAATTTGGTACATCAATGATTTGTTCGTTTGCTACATGCTCTGGTGTTGCAAATCGTGTTTCTGGCCCAGGTTCAAAAAAACTTAAGGAAACTTCTCATCCAGACGACTGATCTTAAACGATAACGATAACTAGAAACATGTTGATGTTAAGATAATGGAGAAGAATGTTAGCTTCGGTTTGAATAACGAGAAAAAAGATTTTATATTGTCATTGGTAGCCAGAATCTTGGGGCGAAGCATAATACGAGAAGATTTAAGAGGGTGTTCAGTTTAATCGCAAGTCCATCTGTCTTAGGTATGAATGCCGAGAGCACAATATATAAAGTAATAAAGTGCTCCTGTCGTTGGATTACAATAAAGAAGTCACTGCGAAATATGCGAATATCTCGTTTTGTTAAAATCCACTTTTACCCTTCGACTTTGTTCGTTTGTACGCGTAAATCATCCGGGAAAAGAACGTTGCACAAGAGACATTCCACGCCAACACGACGTGGTTGCATTCGAGATTTTTCGTTCGTACAGTAGAAAGCATCGTAACTAATACCCAATTTGTTTTAACGACGATATTTATATTTATTCCATTAAAATGATTCCTTATTAAGAAATGGCCTGGATAAGAAATTTGGAAGGTTTATCTTGACAGCATGTTATCGAGCAAGCAGAAGAGAAAGAAGTCTGTTTAAAAACCGCGAGAAAAAGGGGCAGAAAACGAGCGTTTGGTTTCTCGCGAAGGCGATCCACTCTTTCTTCTTCTGCCGCGTCGAGGATACATTTTCTTTTTTTAATTCATATCTCCATCTCTCTCTATGTTCGTTGAAAGAAAAACAGTACGCTCGTTAACGCGATCGTTTCGTTCTGCACCAATGGATTTTAAGCGGCATCGAGATAGTCGATCGTGTCTGGTGCACTCTCGCTCAAGAGAAGACAAGCAACTTCGTCTTTCCGGTATTAAAGTTGTATATTAGAATGTGGAGGGATCGCGAGTCTCAAAAGATTCTTCGCTCTTTTAATCACTGTTTCCGGGTTTCTTACTTTGTTAGAATGGAAAATTCAACAGCTATATTAACCCGTGAGATCTTTGTTAATCGGTGGTTTCAAAACGAGGAAAATTTGTCTGAAACTGACCGTTATTTTAATCAACTATAATTGAGTCATTAAACGAAATATAAAAATCATCAAAATGAAAGTAAAAACAAAGATTAGCTTGTGTTCAACGAAATATAAATTAACTGAAGTTGATCTAAACAGAACGTAACATCCATCCACTCCGCTGCCAATGACAAAATTTCATGCTTCTCAAGTGTCTTCAGTTTTTATTTCGAAATCATTTAACTTTTAATTTACTGCCAAATCCCACCAAACTGTGGATCAGTCTCTATTTCTTTTTAAGATACTTTTTCGCCCAAATTGTCACTTCCAACATCATGCTCCTCACTACAGTTTGTTGTTTATATTCATACCAGAACTTGAATAAAATTTTAATTTCAATGAATTGTACACATTTTTGTATCAAAAGTCCCTGCTGCCTCATTTGTCATAATTCAGGTTTAATTTGAAGTAAGAACGTTTCAGATAAATATGCCGTGAATCATATAAAATCTTCCTGCATTCGTGATTCTCGAGATCCGGAGAAATAGTAAAATGGAACTGCATGACATAATAACTGAATCTCACGAGCATATGGACACTTAAAGTATTTTTATTTTTGTTATTATTTTGTACTTCGTACTCCTTTTCTGCGCACGTATCATCGAAACAGAATTATTGCTGTTCTCGTGATATTAATGCTGCTCAACATGTCCGGTGTTTACAAAACTGACCGAACTTCCCCCGAAACGTTGACCATTGTAATTACCAGAAATTTTTTTCGACTAAGTTCTCTGGTTTCCGGTACTTGGACATTCTGACTGCGCATCAAATTAATGACGTGAATTATAACTGTTTCTGCCACACCTCAATTTTCAATATTCTGCAGAACATAATTATTTAAATCTGTACATTTATTTTATATCAAAAAATATAAATTAAAAATAGAATTATTTACTTTACATCGAAAAATAGAAATAGAACAAAACCTGCAACTTCGATTATTTTTGCACTTATTTAATTATTAAACTTGAATTATTGAGCTCGGAAAGCCTCATTTTAAAGTAAAATAAAAAACAATATTTAGCATATTTGAAACAGACATTAATACTTAAATATAAGAAGAATGATGAGCGGTTCTTCTTCGTATTCTTCTTCCTGCTTCATTCGAAGTGGTTTACGTTGCGGATAAAGGAACGTATATTGACGTCGATATAGAGGATCGTCGATATATCGTTATAAATCGATATCCATGGATGGGTGGTACACGAGCGGTACGTGTACGTAGGGCAAACGACATGAGCGGTGTGCCATACGGCTTATTATAAGGTTGAAGGACTGTGATCGTATGCATTGCACATATACACACGTTTAACCGAATATATGTATATGTTTAACTTTTCAAAGCTCTCGTCGCGGCTTCGACTTATAGGGTCGATTCATGGGTGGTCCGCAATGCTAATAATGTTCTTATAAAATATTTCTATATTTATATACGAAGGTATAGATGTGTACCAAGTATTCCGTAACATATTGAAATACATTCTCCATCTTCGTGCGAAGAAATATATAAATTCGCGATTTAAAAAAACGTCGCTATTCATTTTCTTGTGTGTTCTCCAGCGAACGATCTTTTTTTTGCATTCTCGTTACGAAGTTTATGCATTTTTCAAATTTTTCTATCATCGGAAGTCCTTGTCAGTCATTGACAAGTCCCACAAATGTTTTTATCAGTGATGATTAGTAAATACTCGTAGTACTCATAATTATTAATTGAAACTAATTTAGTCGGATCAGCGTAAGGATTGTCCTGACACGTGCTCGTTTCACTGATGATTCGTCATCCTTTCTGTTGCTCATAATCATTGAAACTGATCAAATTCTAATGAATAAGATGTTTTCTTATACGCATGCCATTTTTTTTATTGTTCTATTCCACTCATTCGTTTGTGTAATAATTTAAAGAGACAAGTTGAACAGTAATTAAATTTCAATGCAATCACTAGCGAAATCGCTGTTAAAATAAGGAGTGAGATTACTGAAGAGATCATTAGTGACATCACTAATAAAATTATAAACTTTTTAGTAGCACTGATGGCACTAATCCATTGGTCCGCGGAATTATGTCATCATTAGTGTAATAATTAGTGCTCATACGAATTTTTTCATCAGAGCCAAAGTGCGTTAATTTTACACAATTTAAATTTTTTGTCGAACGTATTATTTCACGCAATCTAACAATTCGTCATTTAGAATTGAACGTTTCACGAAAATATTTCGTTAGCATCTTTTTTGGAGAAGGCCAGAAAAAAGTTGAGTGAGATTTCGGTGTTACAGGGAAATCGCTCGAGCGCAAACGAAAGAATTACTCTTTTTCTCTCTCTCTCTCTCTCTCTCTCCAACTGTCTTTTTATTCACATTTATATAGTTCCGAGGTATTGTAAAAGTGGAACACACAAAACTTCGAGATTGCGATACAACGCTGCTAGAATCTGGACTATAAAAAAAAAGTCTAGTATACACACTAAAATTCACGACACAAAGTCCGTTGTTGCGAGGAGCTCAGAGGATTTCTGAGGATATAAGAAAAAGCATCGCATGTTCCAGTCTACACTTATATATTTATGTTTCGATATAAAAATATACAGAGTGTCCGTGAACCAAAGATTATTGGGATCATTTGACATTTTGAATGAAAATCTTAATCGGAAAGTCTTAGTTCAACTCAAATTAATAATTAGCAAGTCAAGTGAATCCCTTCGAATCCTAAAATAGTTAAATCGATTTGAAATAATGAATATGCATCTCAAATACATTTTCCCGATACGAACGAAGGCTTCGGGCTCACCCTGTATACACTCGTTTGCGCGTGAACAAGGCATAAGCATTCGTGAAATTGCCGTACAAATTGCTCCTACTGCGAGCAAAATACAAGCCTATCCGCGGCTTCTTCCGGTACTTTTCGCTACAGTTTTGAGCGACTAAAAATTGAAGAGAAGAGAAACGCAATTGGACGAGGCGATCAAGAATTTCTCCGAATAATTCGAAACAAATATAGCAGCGAATCGCCAATAAAAATAGAGATGAAAAGAAAAATCGAAGCGTTACTAGCAATAAATGCCGAGTTTTCACTCAATTAAAAACTTGGAAGCATATCAGAAAATGGATTTGATAACGTTACGTCGTATTCGCTGAAAATGATTGAGGCGTAGAATGAAAATGGTGGCAACGTTTTTTTCGATATTTTTTTTGCGAGTCACTATAAATTCAAAGTGATTTTATTTGAGCGAAGTGTACGCAGCACGTAGTTCGGTTGATCGGTCGCACGACCGGGCAAACCGCTTCCTTCTATAACTCGATTAGAACCTCAGACAGGATCGGTAAAACGACGGAGGAAAATGAGCAGCGAACAGCACTCGAGATCGCAATATCGTGTCTAACGGCCTTCCGATCGTCGCGGTACCACCCAATATCTCCGCGCCGGGGTCTTTGAGCCGTGACGATCGGCAAACGTTCCACGTCTCTTACCCCGCGCCCCCGCGACCGATCGATTCGCTCCTGGACCGGACGCAGCAGCGCAACCCGTTCGCGATCACGATGCTGCTCCCGCTTCGCTCCAAAGCCCGATCGTTCGTTTTCTCGATCTCTAATACCGGTGACGACATTAAATTGTCGAGACCGAGCATGAAACTTTGTTTAATTGCAAAATCGCCCCAACGATGTGCAATGAGATCGGTAACTCAATTGAAGATCGCCAGTCATTGACGCTTCGCAAAGAGATCATGCTCTTTAGCGCAATTATATTGATCCTGTGATCATTCGAGATAATCAAAATTGCATGACTTACTAAAGTACGAGCACATTCAAAATAAATCATCCATTTATTTGGACGACCGATTTTTATTTGTTCTTTTTATTCAACCGAGCATGTTCGTATTCCAAGGAAAACAAATGGATGATCAAATAGTTTATAAATCCCTTAAAGGCCCGATTTCGAATGTACAATGTCACTAAGTTTTTTGAAGAAATACATTCATTTAATTTAGAACAGAAATACGATCATTTGGAACGTTTCTATAAAACGAAGGATGTGTCTCAATAAAAAAAAGTGGATTAAGGATGATCAGAAGGTTTGACCATTTTAAAAAATCGCCAGGATCGTTATCTTAATTTGGCTTGATGGAACCATGTAAAAAAAATCACCAGCTTTAGAACAATTTTCCAAATAATTTGTAAAAATTTCATTCGTTTGGTATCATTTTTGATAGAAATGTCCAAATATCCTTAGATCTATAGCTTCAATGTAAAAGGTGGTGAATCGTGATTTTTTTATTTGATACTTTATCTGGTCCAAAGGCCCAGAGAGAAACGAAAGTCTATGCCTGCTGACCACATAATCCTACATTCTTCCTACTGTGAGATCGTCGAGTGACAATCGAGCAACGTGCCGCATAAATGATGGGTCTTTGCTCGACTTTTCTCGGGTGGACGACCAGTCTCGTAAGTTTCGCAACTCGCGAGAGCAAAACTGAGACAGCATCGTAGAGCAAAGATACCTACGTTCGCGATAGCGACAATATCCCCGTCTTTCTTGATTAAGCCCACATTCTTTTTTTATCTTCTCCGGATATTATAAACGATTCATGTACATGCTATTTCTATATTGTACAGTGGTTACGCCCAAGTGTGAGTGTTACAGTTCTGACGACACTCTACCAAAGTCTTCGTTTGTCTCTCTCTCTCTCTCTCTCTCTCTTTCTCTCTTTTTCTCTCTCTCCCTCGTTTAAACATGGATTCTCGATCTCTCTTGTGTCCTCCTCTACATATTTTAAACTTTTCTATCTATACGTACGAGATCGTCCAGAGTGCATGCGTAAATGTGCGTGTTGGGCTCACAACTACAAACGTTCATAGTACAGGGCGCGTGGCTGGTCGGCAGCATTTACTTTCACTCGTAGCCAGAGCCGCATCGTTTCTGTTATGCCCTCACTTAAATGTATATATATGTTTAGTGTAAGCTCTGATAGAAATATTTTCAATTAAATTTCGATTTTTTTCTAATTTTCACTTTCGTTTCCAGCTAAGATTCCGAATCGGCTCGGATAATGATTTAACGCTTGATAAAACGTGACGAATTTCACAAACACCAAAAATGGTGGTGATCATTTAATTGAAATATTGATTCACACGAATTTGATGAAAGTTGGAATTCCAACAAGGAATCAATCAAAATCGGGTTCATCGATTTATGTTTTCACTGTGACTCGAACGTATATAATAAAAAAAGTATATTTCTTGTTAATTGTGGAATCTTTTCGTATGAGAGACAGCTAATTATGACTTTTATTATTATTTTTATTGTCAACGATCGATTAATTCACGTTCGAAGTCGTTGTGATTTGAATTTCAGGGTGACGAAGCGGTGTGAACGCCGCGAAAGACGAGAAGTTCCCTTCTCTCCGGTGTGGTTCGCGCGGACATCGCTCCAGCATCACCTCACTATTCAGTAAAAAAAAAAAAGAAAAAAAAGTGGGAAAAAGAGAGAAAGAGCTTCTGGACTCTCCTGTCTCCGCCTTGGCGTGGTCGGACGGTTGCGGCTCTCGGTGGCGGTGGCCTGAAAGTGCTCTAGTTTTGGTCATCGAGAGTTATATATCGCGAGGGGCGGAGGGGTTGAGCCGGGGGACACATCTTGTCACGGTGCGGAGAGTGCGCGACCGGCCTTCGCGTCTCTGTGCGTGCGTTCGATCTCCCGAGCTCTCGTTTTCCTCTTGTATTACGCTTTTGCTTCAAGATACTCTCGAGACACTCGACGATTTCACCTTCTTCGACATTTTTAGAGACGCTCGATGCACGGACTTGTACCCACATTTATTTATATTTTTTAGTTATTTGTTTATTACTGTTTTTATAAAAAAACAGGATTCAAAAAGTTCTAATGAATTTATTTTTTTAGATTCATCCGCGATTTTTTCACTTTCCACTTTATTTTCGATCGAGCACTAAGTGTTTTTATATGAATTTTCATTACAATCTGCCCCTCAATTAATCTCCAATAATAATAACAGTCTTTGAATACTTTTGAAACGTTTTTTAATTAGTTCCTTTTGGAAGACGAAAATATCAAGAAAATATCACGTCTTGGAAATCAGCATAGCGCGAAGCAACAATTTTACTTGAAAGGGAAATAGCCAACAATTTTTTCGATTGAAAAAAAAAAAAATTCGATGATTCATTATTACGAGAGTAAATGATATTGGAAAAACATTTCTAAATATATCGAAACATCCGTGGTAGCATAAAAAGCTGATTAAATATTGATCGTAAGAAAAAGATAAAAATTCTCTGCAGAACATCGACACTCCATTAATTTTCGCGTGCGACTGTCGAGAAGAAGACGGGATTTTCGATGTTGTAATGGGTGTAAGCGTTGCTGGGCTGTCCAAGTCCCATGTTACGTTGACGTTGATAACTTAATTCATTTTAACGTATGTTTGGACTTTCCATGGCTCAAGCTCTCGTGTACAATGAAAACGATAAGGACGTGTAGCATTTTGCTTCTGTTGATGACTTTTGCTGATCGGGATTCGCGACGATGCTCTAGTTATTTCAGAAAAAAAATAATAAAAACTCGTTCTTCGGTCCCTTTTCTTCTAAGGAGCTTGAATTATTACACGAACTTATATATCTGCTTCGTGTATGCTTATTGTAAATATACTCATGTATACTGTTACGAATCGAGAAAGTGAGAGAATCGATCTCCTTCATGTCGATATATACGCTTATATGTAATTGGGTGTCCGATACAGCAGCCTCACCGTTCGAAGAGATCGATTACATCGTTAGCGCGTTCCAGGTGGAAAATGAATTTCGTATACCATACATGCGAAGCCCCACAGGCCACAAAGAATAGTTATGTACTCGGCAAACGAGATATACTTCAACCAGACCCGCCTGCCGCCTCTATGGAAAATACATTTGGCTTTTGAACCAGACTTTAGTCAGTCTGGCGATTTCGCGAATACATATATACGTTATGGGATTATTGTGAGCCCAAATGATACGAGTTTTGCTATATAAAGTCATGTGGAACAAGGCTTTCATCGACGAGAAACCAAACTCTACCGGTGTGGCCTCAACTCTCATGAATTTTCTGACGAGACCATTTTTTTTCCTGCTCTTTTTTCTTGTTGTCATTCTATCAGGCGTTACTCTCTTTGTAAAGCGTTTAGATCGTGTAGAAAATCACTGACGCAGGAGCAGTAGAGAGGCGTGAGACTATGATTTTTCGTTTCACCAGCGAGTGTTGTCAGAAATTTTTATTTATCGTTGCAATTTTTATCTTATTTATTGTGTGATTCAACGATTTTTACTTTTTTATCATTTCGAGTTAATTGCTGAGGAATAATGTGGTGCAATTCAATTTTCTACGTTCGTCTACTTCGTTGGAATCCGTTCGTGCTTCTGTTAATATTGTGGCATTTGAATATTTCATGAATTTGTTGACGACCATTGACAGGCCTCCCAAACAGCCATGATATTATTCTCGAAATTTATATCGATCTTATTCAATCATTACGTTATTCCTTTCTCTTCCAGACATTCCTTAATCTTATCGTCTTTATTTCCTCCACATGAAAAAATACATTACATTCCATCTAAATAAATATGAAGTCAAGCCAAATTCGTTGGAATCAAACTCCGTACATTCCAAGATGTATTTTCCAATTGAATTCTCACAGCAGGTGATCCGAGTTCTCATTAACTAACATTAATTATTATTTCGATGATATAAACGTTCCTTTCATTACGAATAATCAATTTTCTCTGGTCTTCAAAAGTTTTCACCCATCGAAAGGGAACGTTTGCATTCATTTGACCCGCGCCCCAAACTTCCACATGCCGAACATTTATAATAAAAAAATGTACAAACATAAGATCTCTCTCTAAAATCCAGAATTCTCTGATGAAACAGGAATTTGAAGAAGAAGAAGAAACAGGAAGAAACAGAAAGAAAGTTTCTTTCGATTTCGATTTCGAGATTCGACATTCGAGGGAAAAATTCTTTTTCTCTGATTTCGTTTCTTCTCTCGAAATATCGAAATCAGAGAATAAAAATTTTTTCTCTGATTTCGTTTCTTGTCTCTCCCACAAGAATAATCAACGTAATCTTAAAAAACAATAACTAATTTTTTTAAAATCCTTTTTCCCGATCCTCGTACGTTGAATAAAGAGTTAGAACAATTGATTACGTATGAGTAAAATAATTGTGAGGATTTTATCGATATTTGAAAGATTTCTTATCAGTCACAGCTGGATGAAAAAGCAATAACGTATCGGTTAGAATCGTGCGCCGCTCCTTGAGTCGTCTAGTGGGCATCCAGAGGGCGGGGTGGTCCAGAGAAAGCTTCAACGCTCGCCATACCATCAAAGTCCCATGCACGTATACAGTCAGCTCGAAGGTGCACACATAAATAAACATTTACGTTGTAAATATGTATGTGTATCGAGAATTCTTGCATGTATAGAAAGATAGAGAGAGATATGCTTTGAATCTCCGGAGAGCGAATAGACGCTTTGCTTCATTTTGCCCTGAAACACATTCGCCTCATGCCACTGCGAGGCGTGTGCCGTTTTTTCCTAACATACAGGACTCCGGAGCGCGAGCGCGAGCCTTGCACACAATTCCGCTCATGTACACAGGACGGTATACACACACGCGTATTTTATTTTTATTTTTTTCTTAAGTTTGTGTTCGTTCGACCCCAGCGTTACCAATAAAAAGTTCGATCCTATATCCTTCGGGATGTTGTATATATCTATATATTTATATGGATATACACGTACGAAACAAACGCTCTGTCGCACTCGAAACACCGCCTTCGATAACGACGCAACATACGCTGTATCTTTTTACTCGCTTAAATGTCATTATAAATATAGATATATATGGAACACTTTGTGTGGTATTTATATAGCTCGATATATAGTCGAGCATACGTGTGCCTAATGGTGGTAATTCGATGTTGAACGTAACGAAACGTTTTGATTATTTGATAACGATGCATTACGGAATTATAGAAAAATTGATTGTTTTAGTCGATTGTTTTTATTTATTTTTGAAATATTTTTTTTAGGGATTAGCTCGATTTGTATTTTGTTTTTCAAGTGTTCGTCGGGCTTCAAAGAATTTCATCCTTATTGGGGAGTTGTAAAATTTTCCATCGACAAGGTTTTGTTCGAAAGCATTTTAGTTGAAAAAAATCGTTGTGAAATATGTATCAAATGATTCGAGGTCTGTAATTGCTCTGGAGGTTGATTAAGAGATCGAATAACTCTGGAAAGCAATTAAATCGAATATATCCGCATCTAATTCGTAGCGTAACATTAATAACGATACTAAGTGAATATTTTCCAACGAATATACGGTTATTTTAATGGTGTTGAGTGTGCCAATAAAATACAACACATTCGTAATCTCACATGAATGAACTTTTCGCCCTTTTTCGTTGGTACTGATAAGGCTTCAGGACTAGATTGTGTGTACCAGTCGTGGTGAAAGTTGCGACGACAGAAGCAGGATTTGCATGTGATTATATGATCTTTCGTTGGCCAGGTTTCGCCCGGCTGGTTGATTAATATCGTGATAACAAACGATCGAGGAGGGAAGGCAGTAGAGCGAGTTGCGCAGGTATTCCTCTCTTATCGTCGGCGGCAGACTTGCAAATTGAGTTCGTTCTTTAAAAAACTTCTCGGTTAAAAAATATTCCCTGGACCACATTTGTTTGGTAATGAATAAAAAGGAGGAGCAAAGCAAAGACATGAGAGTTTAAAAATCTAAGAACATTTGGTCCAGCATCGCTGCTGCGTTTGTTCGTAAGACTCTCTCGTTGCGGTTGTCACGTGCGCAGTAAGATCTGGTTCAAAGATGCTGCGGGATTTTTTACCGCGAAAGATGAAAGCGAAGAGACTAGAGAGAGAGAGAGAGACTCTCTTTCCTGCGTCCGGCAATGGAAGCTGGTACCAATGAGGAATTAAAAGTCAGAAGAAAAAAAAGAATAAATCAACTGGAGCTGCTCGCAATACGTGGATACGCGCGGATACATCGACCTCGAAAGTATCGAGAGTGAAGTACGCGAGATTAATACCCTCGCGCTTTAACGTACGCGGATAAAACGTATACAATATATACATGTATATAAAAAATAATAGAAAGAGATCCTGAACATGCACAAATGCCCAGAGCCCACGAAAGGCATTGACGTCCTTTTTTCGTCTCATTTCCTTCTCCAATATTCGTGCACACAGTCTAAACGAAATATCGATAATGATCGGTAATTATAATCGCGGGGATTCCCGCATCACGGAAGCGCGGCTACGAATGTACAGAGGGAAAAACACATCACATCTATTGGATGCGGCCTCAAGACCACACACTCACATGTTAGTACCGATCTAAGTACGTGGTGAGTGTTCGCGTGGCGGGCGGACGGGCGGGCGGCAATCCGCGACCCACATCCCGGACTCCGGAGATAAAGTGCTCCCAGCATCACGCCGAGAGTCCGCTCCCTGCTCTCGGCGATCTTGCCAGCGGTTCTCAACGTAACTCCACCTTTAAATCACCATCCACAATATGCAAATCTTTATTTTGCTCGTCATTTTTGACCGAAATTTATGACACGAATTATTGACTCAATTATTCACGCTAATATTCGAGTTTATTACATTTTGGAACGTGGGCGAAAGAGTCGATATGCTAAACTCTAAAATGCAAATAGAAATTTGGAAATAAAATGAATCAATTTAAACCCAATTATTTATTGATTTTATCATCATTTCTTACTTTTAATTTGAATTTTTATTTACTATCCATCAAGTCGTCATTATACTTTTCGATTAATTTTAGAAAAAATCGTTGATAACCAAGTTTTCATATTTTTCTGAAAATGTTCAATAATAATTTCAATTTCCAGGATTTGCAAAGCACTTTTTTCCACAGATATAACAAACGTTCATTGTATCTTCGTAAAAAAAAAAGATATCTCGTGTACAAAGTAAACTGGGTCGAAAAAGCTGATAAATACTTAACAGATTGAATATATCGATCGAAATCGAAAGTCATTCCGGATCCTATTTGATGTCCACTCGCGACGTGTCGGAGACCCAAAGATATATGTTAAAAGCTGCCACTTAAATCAGAAATCAAGTGGCCATTTACAACGAAAATAAATGCTAATCCAAGTCGATATAATTTCTTCTTAAAGATCATCGTCTATAAGATTTTCCCAATCAATTACGAATAACATAATCAGGGATGCTGATTATATACGGGAGTACATAAGTAAATATGTGGATATAGGCAGAAACAGCGAGAAAGTCTGCTGCAAGATGTCCGATATAGAAATTGCGACCCTCTGCTTATTTCTATACATATATTTTAAGATCCTACGGGTTTTGCTCGAACTCACTCTTTTGCTCTAAACTACGGTCCACTTCCTCGCTGATTTTAGTGCGTCTCTCTTCTATTCGTCGCAGTTGCGACTGTGCATTCTCGTCTCATACATTTACGAACACATACACAAACATTTTCATACTATATCTTAAGGATTCATGTACAAACTTTGCGAATCGACTAGATCCAAGACTTCCACTCCTCTTTACTATCTTTACTGTCCACCCGTATGCGTGAATAAAGTGCGCCACATCCAGCTTCGCAGACTCAGACTGACTCGTATGGGTGAAGCCGCTGTCGACTATCTCATGGCATCTACGCCTCAGATTACGCCTCCGACATCGAGGCGGCGAGGACGAGTGATTTCTCGATACTTTGCCCTATATATATCATGGAAGAAACCTTTTTTTGTTGTTTTTAATAATAATTTGAAACAGGACGTCTCTGACTTTCATGATTTTTGGTTTACGAGCTATATGCTGAATATCCTACTTTTGAAGCGTCAAATCCTCTGCAGAATTTCTATTTATATTCGCAGAGATGAGTTTACTGAGCAGTGCCACTAACCACGTCAGTTTTATGGTAAAAAAAAGTTCAGGAGGCTCATAAGTTTTCGATGAAGATCTGAATCATTAAATTGTTAGGAAAGAAACCACACTTTTTGTTAGAACCAGAGATTAGAACCAAAGTTTTGAGACTAATGTTGGACTTTAACTGACGTTTAATTTGACAGCTGTCAGATTCACTGGTTTTTCAGGAATTTCTTTACGTGTAAATAATACAAGTAAACAAAAAAATTAACAAAAAATTAGTAAAATGATTAGCGATCCTAAATCTGCTTTGGTGCACCACCTGCTCTACCGATCTCCCCCAAAAAAGGACATGATTTGAAAGGAAAAGTTTATATTTCGTTATCTTTTTTCAATAGTTGTTTCCCATCCTCTGGAAAAATGGAAGTTATTTATTGTTGGATTGTTTCATTGTTGTTACAAATTGCTTGTCTTGAACGATTGTATTGGCATCGCCGCATTGCGGAGCAGGTTAGCAATCAGTACAGTTTTACTTTTCAGCGGTGTTTTGTGAGCATAAATGAGGAGAATGGACGAGGAAACTCGTCTCCTGTATCAAATTAACACGTTCGCTCTCGGCTTGCCAGGAAGAGTTGTATCGAGTTTAGACGCATGGTCCTTGTATATACGCGAAGCGCCCACTTATGGAACCTGGCTGCTCTCTGCAACAGTACTTCGCCTCCTGCCTGCCTGCCTGCCTGTCTGGATCGATGCTTTGCTGGACCACAGAGAAGTACCAACGATCCAGTTCAGAATCCGCTTTATGTTCGAGCTCCGAGAAATGCTGCTCGACATGAACATCAAGAATACACCCGCGGAGAGACAACACCGCATCGGCAAGCTTAGCGCTCTGCATTAGAGAGATCGGTACCTTCCGGGGCTACTATATATTCTTACACTCAACGCGGTACGCACGGAAGTAAAATATGGTGCACGATCGCGTCTTTCTTGCAGGACCCACCGGGACTACAATTTTCTCCTCTCTCCTACTTTGCAACTGCTCTATATTTCATTCCCTCATCAGTATCTTTTCCAGATATCCATCAGTTTTTATCAAGCATCCTTTCGATCGATGTATTTTTCGCTGTAGTTCTAATAAGATTTCACCTTTGAACGCTGATCCTGGGTGGGATAATCGAAAATGTAATTTTTTTCGTTTCTTCATATTTCCCTTCGGGTATCGTTAAAAAAAATGGTCGTAGATTGAGAACAACTGACAATGACATATTTTTCTTTTTCAGGGTCCAATTCTTAGGTCCAAATTTACCCGCTTTCGTGTCATTTCTTTTGGGGAATCGTATATAGATTAAATTTTATGATAACAGTTGAAACTAAAGAAAAATAGATGTTTAATAACAATTCAACGGTAAAATTGCCCTTTGAACCACCTAATCATCCTTCAGTTTTTTTTCTACTTTGTTTATTTATTTTAATACAATTTTCTCTAGTTTACAAGTAGTAATTGGTAGTCTGCGCTATTGAAAGCTCGATGACGGAACAGAGTGAAGCTGTTATAGTAAAATGTTGATATTATTTTCATTAGATATGGGCGTTTTTATTTACCTACGCAGATTTAGGAAACTGTTGCTTAAGCTGACATGAGATTTCCCGTATAAACTAGCTTCGTATCTAAGAGGCGACTCTCTCGTGATCCAAATAGAGAATTAAGACGTGGCTACGTACAGGAGCCTGATTTCAATGTGTATTATTTATCGTAGGCGTTTTAATTGGTTCACGACTGGAGAGTTATACAGGCATGAATCTTTTACGCCTCTTTTTCTCGTTTTCTTAACTCTGACAGTATATTAATATTTATCGGACGTTCGGGCACTCTCGTCTCGTATCGAAAGTGGCCGCACGTCGTCTTTCGAATGCGTTAAATCAACGTGCTCTCTATTTTCTTTGACTTGTTTCGCTTTCAGCGCTCCGCATATCGTACGGAAGGAAACGAAACACACGTGCGGAAACGTCAAAATTAAACGAATTGAGAATCTTTATTTCATGAAAGTCTGTCACAGTCTTCTTGTATTTGGCTCGTTAAGATGAAGTGTCAACAACAACAAAAAAATGTCAAGAACGTCAATCGGTACGTGAAAGGAAAATTCTTTCTCTTTCCTCGTCGAATTGAGAACACAAAGTTCGAGTCTCTTAGAAAAATCGATCTTCAGAAAGGAAAACTCTTTGATTAGAACACAAATGTCGATAAAAATCCCGCCATTAACAGCTGGCTGTTAAAATTTGAAAAAAATCACGAGCACAATTAGTCTGAGATCCGAGCGATTTCTTGTCGTCGTAACAAGCGTTAACACTCGAAGCAAATCAAGGGAACGACATTGAGAACATTGCTCCGAGGGTCGTCAACTTCATTGGCGTTGGTTCTTTCGATGCCAAAGGGTACATCCATCCATTTTGGAAAGTGGAAAGAAAAATAGTCCAATGCATCTTCGCAAAGGAGTGCACGAAGGGAGAACCGGCTGACAGGAAAGAAACAACAAAACATTCGTATATGTACTCGACACAGTTTATTAATCCGCTTGGAGCTACATGTGTGCTCGAGGATCAAGAGATCGTTCGAAAATAAATGGAAATTTACGATTATATTCGTCGAAAGTAATATTACACTCTGGACAGAGAAGAAAAGAGAAGAAAATGAGGAGACAAGAAAAAGATGAAATAAAGAGACAGAGAGAGAGAGAGAGAGAGAGAGAGAGAGAGAAAGAGAGAAAAGTGCCAGTAAAGAAGGTTTGTATTCCTTCGGGCTTATTCACTCTGGACCGCGAGGTATATTCCGCATAATTTAGAAGCCAGTGATACTCGAGCAAAACCAATTGAAGTATTACTCTGTAGCACGCGTTCATTTGCACTCTCATTTATTCGAAAGAGCCGCGGGAGGATCGGAGCTCTCGCGACACGTGCCCGTTCACTAGAGTTCGTTTCCTCGCATCTTACACCGAGAAACCGCTCTTCTCGCCAGTCCAGTCTCCACATACGAGTACCAGTAAAAATACCAGAGTCATACAGTCTACTATAGCGGAGCAAATCTGGTGGCCAGCACACCTGAAAGCTTCCGGGGCTGTGGCACATATATTGGCAATTCCACCTCGAAATCCATCCACTTCAATTGATTTTTTTTAACAGATTAGTTAAACCTTGCTGCTGTATAGGTATTCTCTGATTTTAATCCGAAGGCCTACTTTTTCGATACCTTTCAACTGCAATCGGAATGATAAATGGAAAAAATGAAAAAAAGTTTTGCAAGACCATTGCAAAACTTTGTAATGGGAGAATTAAAAAAAAATGACACTTAACGACCTTTCAAACATGAAAATACTGCCGAAAAAATTCTGCGACGTTATTAAATATTGTACAGACCAATTTTTGTTCGAATTCTCAAAATCATAGGAAAGATGAACGATTGTCCCTTCAATTTTGTTAAATTAAGTGCAAGGAAAAATACGAATTCCTTGGTCCATCAAGGATCGTGAAAATCCCCATATATTTATGCACTGAATTTGTTGTTTTTCGAGTTGCAAGCGTGGTGTATATGCATACGCAAACTGTATGCGTGCATGCACGGAAGTAGTACAAGTCGTGTGTTGAACGGACTTGGGTTCCAGAACCATCCATCTTCGATGTCGAGCGTCTCGCACGCGCACGGCTCGCACTTTATAGCATTTATGTATGTACAGGAATATCGGCATATAGTGCATATTATATGCGCAGTTTGTACACATATATAAGAATATGTATATATAAGAGAAACTATAATTCCCAGATATTGCGCTTCCAGCGACAACCCCATCGAATATCTCGAGCACGCATCTTGCTACGCATACGAGAGGAAAAAAACGACAAATTAGAAACTTGGGCATTGCTTCCACACTATTTTGTCTTGATCTAAAAGCTCTCTCTTCCATGTACATCTTTCAAATTTAACTCCCTTTCATAGAAAGCTTTCTCAACTCTATAGAATCGAGCAAATTGAACAAAAAGTTCTACAACTTTTCATTGCATTTTTACAAAATCTCGATCAAAATAGAAGCGATTTTTAATGGTATTATGCATTTTTCCAATTCAATTCACTGCAGTTTTTTTTAGGAATTCGCTGCTGAAGTTAAATGATCAAAAAATCTGAAAAAAAAAATGATTCCATTTAATAAACCTTTTGATCTTTGAACCGTGCCTTTTTTTTTACCCTCAATTAACCTGAAATTTGGTACACTGAGATTTTTGAATTCGCTGATTACGAGTCTGAACTTCGATTTCGAAAATTCAATTAATTGTCTCTTCATTTTTTAAACAAAAACCAATGTGAGGATAAAATTGAAAAAAAATCTGTAGTGGTCTTTGGAACTTAGTGAGATTGTGAAAAAAATTCCTATCCCAATGTTCATTAGTGATTCAGTTGAAAATGAATTCTTTCAGGAAAAATGTAATTAAATTTTATTCATTATCACGTTGATCCTATATGTGTAGGATTTCTTTTTTTTTTTGCTATTACTATATATGATTTTAGTACATGAAGGAGTATCGAATTCACGATTCGCGAGAGATCTCGTTAGATGACCACTTTCTAAGTTTAAAGCCCGTGTGAGCTGCCTAAGAATACAACGGGTGAGGCTGCTCTCGCGATTACACACGCGCATTTCACGTCTCTCCGACAGGACTCTTCCTGGAATATCGGGTGACCAACAACACGATCTAGGAGACTATACATATGGATCACTAACGATCTCGAATCTTGGTGCAACCCTCCTAAACCGGCAGAAGAGGCGTTCCCATAAGAAGAATAAATGAGAATACATGTACACGTGCTTACATACAAATGTATACATATATACAAACTTTATGTGTTCTCCTCACGTTCCGACCATTAAGTAATTGGCGACGGAGTTTCAAGTGTCTTCGAGTATGCGCAATTGTAGCGAAACTCTAGAACTAAATGTCTGAACTGTCGTGAATAAAAGAATAAAAAAATATGATGATGATGATGGTGATGATGATGATTCCGAGAAATATTAATGGAACCCTAGATTTTTAAATACTATCTTGTTAAATATTAAATATTTCGAAAAAAGAGTAACAAATTGAATAATTATGGACCTCGAGCTGGATAGTCGAATAAATTAAACTGCTAAGTGATTTTGAAGCAATTGCATCGACTAACCGTTCGATTTTTATCAATTTGACGTAAATCAACAACATAGATGGATGAGTTTTGTATACACTACGTTTCATTTGTAATATTGAATGACTCAATAGTATTTTTCTCAGTGGAATGAATGGCAAAAGAAAAATTCTTTACCCCTTTAATACTAAAACATTCAATGTATTGTTCTTTCTTGACACAGCTTTGGCTTGAGGTGAAATATTTTTTAAATTGCTCCGAATTTTCAAAGAGAATAAAATTGACAATAAGCATATTCCAGAGACATTTTGTTTGTTCGAAAAGTAAAAAATGCTTATTTGTTTTATCGAGAAACAGATGAAAAGGATATGCATGCTCGAAAGGGGTCAGGGTTTTGGTATGTAAAAGTGACATGAAGTGCATCATATGCACTTGGGATAAAAAATCACAAGAAAAAAGCGGTTGAAGAGCCACTGCAGCCTCCACGCCCTAATTTTTCATTTGTTTTCTTTTTGTTTTTATCTCGAGTTTTATTCTCTCGCTAAAATCTTTACGAGCCGTCCGACCTTTCCACAGCTTTAACGTTCGCCAATTTTGGCGTCGTGCTTTATTCGTACTGTGCACAAGTACCGATTTCTTTTCATTTTATCGTTGCATGCTGGGATGCGCATTCATGGGATATGTTCATAAATACGAAAGGGAACAGGCGCTACTGTAACGCGATTGCGAGAGATCGTTGAGTGTCTTGAAGATAATATTCACAAGATGCGCACACGAGCCAATTTTGTTGAAATTTTTTTATTTCAATATACGCCCACGATCCTCGTACCTGCTTTATTTTTATTTCCAACCAAATTTTCTTTCTTACTTTTCTTATTTTCTGACCTTCTTTAGCTCAAAGATACGATGACCATTTTCGGCGTCGCGTTTGTCGGCGAATTCTTTTGTTCCGCATTTCTCACGTCATCGAGGCTCTTGGATATTTGATATATTCAGCCCGTCCATCGATATTTTCTGGAAGAACGCGTCTCGGGTGTACACCAGGAGAAAATATATTGGAATTCGAAAGCAGCGCTTGTGGCGCCACGGAAATACTTTTTTCGGTAATTGCAACTTTTTCTACTTATTTCGAAGTTCAATTTTTTTATACAAAATTATTCTTAACACTAGAATATTATTTAAACCCGCAGCTATAGGTACGCACTGCAGATTGAGTGGCCGCTGAGCTGCTTCGAACGAGTTCAGTACTTAGATGGGTGACCGTTCAGCCATAAACAGGCCTGCGTAACGATTTTTGAGCGAGAGGCAATTTTTCAGGATCTCTGCAGACGCTAAAACCACCAAAAACTCACTAAAAATATTGCCAAGGGTATCAGCGAGGTTTCCCACAGTTTCCTCCGACCCTCGGTTCCAGACAGTTTTAAAGCTGATATTCTTCACAATATGGAAATATAAATAAAAACTCAAGAACGTGTCAACTGTTATAAAACATTCGATGTACTCACACTTGTGAACAATGGTCTTAAGCAACGATCATTTAAAAATTCATAAAGTATTGATTGGAGACCCGGTAGTTGAGCAGCTCCATAACCAACCAGCAGCTGTAACAGTCGGAAACACACACACACCATTGAAAACATGACACAGAGTGTACGTCGAGTAAGAGAGTCACGATTCGTGACTGGTTATATTCATTTCATATAATGGGAGCGCACGCTAATTAATCGCTGTTTACATTGATCGAGCAATCCCGTATCTAAAAGGTAAGTTCTTTTGTCGGTAAACACGTTCGTTAAATAAGACAGTAAATTCGATCATCTCACGATAACAATAAACTTTCTTTTATTCGATGCTTTCTTTGTTATTTTCTTTGCCAACTTTTCATTTTTTTTAAATCGATTATAACTAATCCCCTAAAAAGCCGAATAAAATTTCTTCAAAGATCCACTGCACCATCCTCACAAAATTAGTACGATTCCAAACACCTGGCCAAAGATACGAGGAGACCAAAAACCAGATTATAAACGATCAAAAAGACAAAAGAAAATTCGTAAAACCTGCTCCACTGTCCTCCAAGAACGAGATTGTGGTTGTTTCCCCTCCAGGTCCTTATCTCTCTTCCTAGCTCGATTATTATAACAGTAGGCCGGTTGGTGTAGCACCACCAGAGTGCATTTACTTATTCGTGATACATTGTACACCAATACACACAGATAACATGCTTTAGTATATGTCTATATAATAAATAAATAGGGCGTAGTAGGTTGGTGGCTGGGAGCTCCTTCATTGTGGTATTGCATCGTCCTCTCCTATAAATATATACGATCTCTGCAATCATAACGGTACAGAATCAGCTCTCCTTATAGAGGTGCAAGTAGTATCGGTAGTAGCATGTTATACTGGCTGATTATTAAGAATCGCAGTGGTCCAATAACGATTGTTAAGCCTTCCCATCATCACCATCACCAGCAACCATTACGGGCAATGTAGTAGCATTTAAACAGCACACAACAACCACCGAGTTCTATGCATATGCATAAATACTTTTCTCTATAAATTCCTAGACCCAACTAAAGAGATAGTTTTCTATTTTAATGGTTCAAGCTGTTAACAAGGACAATGAGCTCGTATTTAAAAAGTTTGATATTTCCATCGAGATTTTTGTTTTATTGGACATTCTGAAAAAGTTACAAAAAAAAACATCGATGTATCGCGATGAAATGATCGAAAGATATCGTAGATCGAATTCAATCATCAGGATATCAATCCCAACTATATATTTTGTAATTATAATATTATCGAAGCAACAACTTCGATAATAGTCTCGTTGGTTTCGGTCGAATCGTGCAAGGCCTCAGTAGATGCAATATCCTTGATTTCGTATTGTTTATACACACATACAAACTTATATAAAATCTCTCGTACACCCGCTATGAAGCCTCAGTCGGCTACTCGGTCGATCGATCCCTCGATCTCTCTCGTCATTAGAGAATCCAGATAGCAATCGATATATGGGAGAGAAGAAGCGTTTATTTCTTATTCGGATCCAAATCATATACAGGGTGTCTAAAAATAATAATAAGTTCTGAATATATGCAGAGTAGTTGGATTTCGTTGATTTTTTTAAGAAAAATCCTTTTTTTCAACTGATTTTTCATAAACTGGCTGTTCTAGTTTGTCGAATACGATGTTTTTTGTCATTTCAACGGTACACATTTGAAGCATCAAAAAAATATAGTAATGGAGGGACGAAAATTTTGTTATTTACCAAATAATATTTTATTGACCGTGTTCAAAAGTATGGTTGACCTTTTTTAAAAAAATTCCTCAGTCAGAATAAAAGATGTTTCGGTGATTACGTCGAATCATCGGCGACCCGGAACGAGATATTTGATTGATCCAACAAATTTTCCCATCAGTGGAGTTTCCCTAATAATTATCAATGAATATTTGATCAATAGTTAATTGGATGATAAATATAATGTCTTTTATCCTCATTCCTTCGGTAAATTGTCTCAAAAAAAAAATATTTGCGACACCCAATTGTGAGAAGCACACGCGACCAATCGGACAACGCTTTTTCGTTGGCGAATAAAAAAACTGGTTTTCAAGAGCCTCGGGCAAACCACAAAGCTGATAATAAATTTATCGGAGCTCTCGATGGACCGTAAAGAGTTTGGCCTAGACATTTTCGGCGTTCGAATCAACTTTGGTCAATTTAATTAGCTCATATAGCGAAGAGTCTGCCGATCGAAATGACGCATCGCGTTCATATACTTTCGATGGTTGGCGTGGCCGCGCGAAAGTGCAAGGAGATTTCCAAGCCCTCTCTGGAGTGTTGAGGAAGGCCACGGTTGTGCAGTGGGTCCAATATTAATGCAGCCGGTTTTTTTATGTACTACATATATGTACATGCGATTGAAATATGTCTATAAAAATTTACCCATCACGAAGGAAGAGAATAAAATCCTTGCTTCCATACATCGCCGCCCAAATTCTTCATTTTACGAACGATTTTTTGGTCGTTTCTTACGTTCCTTACGAAGATATTAATTCAATAATATCCATACTTAAATATAATCATCGAAACAAATAAAAACTCTGCAATTCAAAAAATTGACCATTGTTAAAAAACATGTACTCATTCAACAAAGACGGAGATGATTTCCAACTACGAACAGAAAGTGCGAAAGTTGCAAATGTGTTGAAAAAAACAACTGTTGACTGTCAAAGCTCCAGCGGAATTTGAAAGGGCAAAGGATTATTCAATCATGAAATGCAACCTCCTCACACGTCTTTTTTTCTAATCAATAGTTTTTAATGAAATATGGATTTTCTGGAATGTGTCGTCACAGTTTTGAGAAGTTCTGTTAACAAAAACGCTTCCAATAATTTTTAGATGAACTTTCTAGTACCGTCAATTGGCACGTCAATCGAATGATTTAATTTAGTTGGTACCTGGCATGATCGATGATACATTGAGCATCTTGTTATTTAATAAACAAGTAAATTTGAGTGACAACAGAATGTTGATTTTTTTTCTTTTTGCAGTGGTGTTTCTTTTAGCTCAAGTCTCTTCCGTACAAATGCGCATGTACATCGAGAGGCGAGAAGCCTCGCTTTAGGCCGTGCTGTCGTCGTTCATACCTGAAGATATATTTTTTCTGCAATCAGGTAATGCGATCAACGCAAGAGTCCCGCCCGGAGCGAATCTTTTCTCGTCGTTAAACTTGTGCCCGTGTAACCATCGCTTATATTTGCAAACACTTTAAACTGCACCAAAGAGCGTGTACCTTCTGTAACGCTCTCGATTTACGTAATTCAAAATCATTTGTTAGTGTGTACAGTTTTATTTTTATTAATGAGGCGATTTTAAAAACCTGACCAAGAGTTCTGTGTATCGTGGACATCGTCGTTACGTCGTATCGCGGAACAGCGATGGTCTTTTGTGAATTGTCTGCCTTCCCATTATTTCACATTCAACTTGAAAAATTTACTGAACCCAATTCTGCTACGAATGAAAAATGAATTTAAAAAAAACGAACACACTTGCACTAAAGATTTTTATGAAAGTTGGATGTTTCGGCTGTTAATAGACACAAAGGATGGGTAATTATTCACCGGTAATAAAAATCTCATTAAATCCATTAACTTAATATATATTAACCTCATCATATAGAAAATGTAACAGAACTCAGGTAAATTAGAGATGAATGCGTGATCGTTATCGCAGTCACCTTCCCCTACTTGTTGGTTTTCTTCTTTCGCAGCCTCCGATTCAATACCTAAAGTGTATATAAACGTGTATATAACTGTGTATTTGTACATAAATGTATCGACTTGTGTGTATATCCGTGTACACATAAGTACCGCTCGCTTTTATCCCTCATCTCGCCATCTCGCTTTGTACGAAGCGCTTCAATCCTCTCTGTACTGTTCACATATACATAGGGACACATTCATGTTTATATATATGTATGTAAACAACTATGGATGTATGTATATTTACATGTATCTCCGGTACTTGGCGGTTACTGCTGACCGAGCGTGTTGTCAGTACGCTCGGTGAAAGTGAGCGCATTCCATGGCCACCGGGACCACG
Organism: Campoletis sonorensis; assembly: GCA_013761285.1. NCBI lineage: Eukaryota > Metazoa > Arthropoda > Insecta > Hymenoptera > Ichneumonidae > Campoletis > Campoletis sonorensis. Next base: position 703,854 of record JACEOJ010005749.1, on the reverse strand, counting down.
CCCGACCAACACACAAATGCACACACATACCTGGATATAAATATTGTACAACAGAGGATAGCATATCGTTCTAGAGCGGAGGCCTACACCAGGCAGAAATAACGATAGATAAAGAGAGAGAACGAGACAAGGATTCAGAAGAAATAGAGAAGCTGGCTCATGGCATCTCAGCAAACTCATCGACTTTTCTCTCTCTCTCTCTCTCTCTCTCTCTCTCTCTCTCTCTCTCTCTCTTTCTCTCTCTCTGTCTTTATCTTTCTCTTTTCCTCCCGGAGATAATTTTTTCCGCAGCCTCTTCTAACTCGTTCTTCATGTCACAAGGATACTCGTATTTACGATTTTTTCTTCTCAAGCGAAACAATATGGTTCGATAAGATTGAATATTTAAGGTTTAAATATTGGTGATAAACATCGCTATCATAAGTTAGACCAAAACAGCAGTTTCGATCCAGCCATCACGTCTGTAATGGTTAATCATCGTTTGGATGGTATTTATTTTTTGATTCATTTCTTTTTCACTGATTTACAGAAAAGTAAACAATATATTTTAGTGTCGAGCCTTCTCTCGATTTATTCTTTTCGTTTGAAACAACATTGTTCGTTATTCACCCTCGATTTTTAATGAACTTTTGTATCGTAGAATCCAAAAGTGTAGATGTAACGTAAAATTGTAGAACTAAAATACAAAAATTTTAAAAAACCATTCGCTGTATCTTCTGTAGAATAAATTTTGAAACCCAATAAATTGCAGTGGCTGACAAGAAATCATGAATCTTTCGGAGACTTCAGTTTGTTGTGTGTTGAGCGAAAGATTTTCTCGGTGGGATTCAACGAAGCAACAAAGTAGCGTAGTATATTTTCGGGGGGGTTCCTGTGTATTTATATTTTGTTTATTTTCGTTTCTTTTCCTGGCAGTGAAAGAGGAGAGTTTGGACATAATATGGTCGAGAAGTGGATCGGGGTAATTGATGCACCGCGCCCGTCTGGCGGATTCGCGATTTTATGTGCACGGTGTGTGCTCGAGTCAGACATCTCGCAGGTACGTCAGGGTGCTCTGGTTGCGCAATTGCATCGCGAAAAGGTGCACTTAACGTCCGCGTCTTCGTAGCCGGGTTTCATCGTCGACAGAGAATATACGTCGTGGTAATCCTTTGGCCAAGGGCAGTCGCTTTTGCTTTCCGAAGACTCTTGCGATTAAAAAGAAGAGGATATTGAATATACATTAAAAAGTATATACGCATATATATTTATATACGTATATTTCGAGGGCACATTAAGGTCTCTTTCTCTTGTTTTTCATTTTTTTTTCATGTTGTTGTTTTGTTTTTGTTTTTGTTTTTTTTTTTCTTTTCAACTGGACGCTCTCGGGCGGGCCGGTTTTATTTTATTTTAAATAAAAGAACGTAGCCGAGATATGCGTGACGGGAGAAAGGAAGATTTAACAGCCACACAGTCACGTACTCTCTGTAATACGTGTATCCACGTAGACACCTCATTGTCTACGTGTTTGTGCGTGGCTTGCACAATTCGCGAGCTTCAACGTTTTGGCAGATGAATCTTTTCGCACGCCTCTTAACCTCGATATACCCTCCCAGTTCAACGGTGTACCATTCTCGTGAGATCTTCACGATGAATCGCTCGTATGTAAGAATTGACATACTCGCTCTTAAGTCGCATTTTAATGACGGGAAGGTGTAATTAACTTGCCGCTAAAAAGAGAAAAGTCCTTTTGACATGAGGAAGAGTCTTCAAATGTAATGAAGGGGATAAAAACACAGAGCGGATATAATTTTTTGTAACTGAAGCGACCGCATCGTAAACAACCTTATTTGATGAATACCATTTTTTTCTTACGGCCCTAAAATTAGCAAATAGTTGAAATACCAAAGAGAAAATATGCACGATCATAAAACTAATATTTTGATAAAATGGAAAAAAATGATAATAACGACAACAAGATCGTGAAACGTCGAGAAAAGTCAATGAGATCTTCCGGCACAAGTGGAACGAGTATGATTTCTTCCTACAGCCGTCTCTCTCACACTCGACATCCTTACGCACATCATGTCCAGGTCGTATGTGATGGCAATTTAAATGCAGATCACCCGCACGAGAGTCGATAATTATTTTTATATAAATTACAACGCTTGCAGACACGAAAAATCAAATTTTCTGTGTGTGGACCACGATCTCAAATGATTTTTTACTCTCTAGTTCGTTTACCAGGGTTCATATTATTGAGTTCGATGGAAAAACGAGAAATTTTTGGGCAGCAGCTATCATTGGAGACTAAACTCCAAACATGATGAAAATGAACGTAAGACCTTCTTCATGGCTTTTCTTTATTCAAATTTTGTGGCTTTTGTACCTGCTGGAAACTGCAGAACAGCAATAATTTTTGTTGAAACTTCTCTCCTTTTCTATTGTGACACATTCGAATTGTTTGTTTGATGATTTCTGAAGATGCACACATTTCTTCAGAGTCAAAGAATCCTTAACATTCCAAAAATGCTTCTTGCTCATGGCGAGATATTTGCCGACAAAAAGGTGGACATTATTATTCAGATTCGAATTGTTCAAGCCTTACGTGTTGATGAGAAAATAACGGGTTTGAAAACAATGTTTTAACGAAGTCTTTATGATCCATATACGTGTTCCAATAAGTATTGCCAACTTCCATAAACATAAAGTAATGTTTTGAGTCGAAGAATTATTATCGCCTTATTGATCATCGATCGAGATCTATATAAGAATGTACGTTCTCATTACCACCAAATTCATTGTGAAAGATTTTTTTTTCGCTCTGCTGCAATTTCCGTAATCTATTCTGCGTCGCCCCACACCCAAACGTCCAATACCATATCGAATACACTCTCGATCCGCATCAAGACACAAACGTATGATTCTCGAGTGAATTACATCGAGCCGTGCGGTTGCTCTCTGCTGCGATTACGTCAACGCGCGTTAAAATTTAATCGCCGAATCTACTTTCGTATTTTACTGTTGCTTATGCCGTTCAAATTCTTCTTGCTCACCAGAATCTCGACATTTACGCAGCTTCATTGAGCTATAAATCATCTTAATAACGATACGCGAATAATCATCGTAGTATTTTTGCTTTTTTTTTCTTTTTTCGCGCAGTCCTTGCACGCGCAGCATGATTACTGCATCATTACTCATATTTCACATTACTTACCGAATATCCTACAAGTCACACCTAAGCTGTGGAACATTGTCAGATCTTAAATTGCTACTATGAAACGACGTGATGTCCAAATTTTTGTATCCTTGAAATCCAACGATGTTTCATGTTCGAAAAACCGAAACATCTGTTCTAATCGGTACTCCGAAATAATTGATTACTTCTTTGGTTCCTTTTGGAACATTATAATCAAGATTAGGATTTAAAAAAAGTTATTCAAAAAGCTTGAATCCAGAAATTAGGAAGAATTGCCAACGATTGGAAGTAGATAAAAAGGATCATCGAGGCATTGATAACATTTTGGTGTTTTCTTGTACAATTCAAATCCACTGATTAGAGTCCGTTTAATTGAAACTTTGAACTCTGTTTCCCGATACAAAAATCTCCCAACAAACACATCAACACGTGATGCCTGGAGATTCATAGAGGTTCAAACACACCCTCCGAGTATATCCTGGCACAAGAATAAGCCAGGAATAGCTTGGCTGGTTGCGCAATAGGGATATGCGATCATTTGATTTTTGTTTTGATGTTTTAGTCTTGTTTAACTTAAGAACGAGGAGCGCTTCCTGATCCATTCTCGCGGGCACACGCAGACAAGTACGATGTCGTTGTCGTGCAGAGACACCCACGCGTTTTATGTGCTCGGGACTAAGGCTCGTACTCTCGAATAGGACGTGGCTATCGAATCTTAGCGAGAGCCGTAGGTCGCGGAAGAACTTCGATATACACATGTGTATTTAAACTATATATACATATGTTAATATACGAAGATCGAGTGCACTCACGATCACACGTATCCTGTATGCGGGACCAAAGTATCCTATCGTCTACAGTATATTTTAGCTCTCGCGAGAACTACGTCGATTCTGTATTGCACCTAGTCCCGGAATATTTTTCCTCTCTAGTTCTTCTTATCTCTCTCTCTCTCTCTCTCTCTCTTTCTCTCTATTTCTCTCTATTTCTATTTCTTTCTCTTATTCTCTCTTTCTGACTATCTGGCACACACATTTTCAACGATTCAAACAGTTTCTCTCACACATTTACCAGCACATGGATAAAATGATCTAGAGAAGGCATGAACACATTGCAGAAGTTACTATGAACAGAATTATATCGTACGCTAATATGTATATAGACACACAAACATATGGACATAGAAATATAAATGTGTGTTCATGTGTATATAGAACGTGCACGTTACGGACGGATGGCCGAGAGCCAGGGCGTGGTCGGGTTTATATAAGAACAGTACACGTTTTTTCGTCACTCCTCTGGAGCAGATACAGCAGCCGTTTGCTCGCGCGCACGTCCCCTCTCTTCCAATTGCACAAAATATTACCTATCGTATAAAATATCTATTTATTTATAAATACATATATATCGTGTACATATTTCGATAACTAGGAACACATACGTCGAGCTGTCGTCTTGTCGACTCTATTCTTGAAAAAAATATCTATCGATATGGAGCATGCGACTCCCGCGCTTTCATGGTCTTGCTCTCAGCTCAACGAGGCTGATCGACCGGGCAATCCCTTGACATTTGCCTACTCGTTACTATTACTTTAAGAAATACCACCATGGACCTCATATATTCAATGTACCGGCATTCCCTGCCGTGTCTCGTTCTTCGTCATTCTAGACTCCCGATCAAATGCTATTTGCAAAAACGTCGCTTTTAGGACACATCGTTTCCAGCAACTCCAGACCAGGGGATGTGTCGTTCCTGTGGATTGGCTACTGACCACGAAAATACTCTGCTCGAAGTACTTTTGGAATATCATGAAATAGAAAGTTATTATAACGTTGGTATCAGACAAATGCGGTGACAGAGTAGATTAGGGAATTTTGAGATTCAAGATGCGGAGTTGGGCACTTTTGTGGATAGAGCTAAATTCGAGATGGACCAAAATCTGGAACTTGAATGCTATTTATCAAACGGACTATAAGTGCTGACAGTTTGGCAGCTTGTCATCCATTCTTAAATTTTTCCATTTTCCATTATAAAAATGAAACCCCACCTGTCACACATTTTTTAACCAGATTTTCAAGAAAAGAAATGGGCCACTGTTTTGATAAATCAAAGCAAAACGTACAAGTTGGGAAGTCTTCTGTCAGAAAGGATTTGCAATAGAACATGAAGGAATTTACGATAGGGTTTGGCGTCATGGCGTCGATATGCTAATCGACGTCTGTCGTTGTTGTTTTTCCTCAGTTCTCATCTACATGGTATTTATATGGAATATCGTGAGCTATTGGATCTAGGGCATTAATTGATTTAATTGTATGGAGAAGTGGTGGCTGGTGGATAAAAATCGTGGGAATTTTCTGATGTCCATATAAAAGCTCTTAGCATTTTTGTACTTGAAGCATATACAAGCATATATTTCTATTGAATTAAATACAATGTGATAAAAGATGAATGTGGTTGATGCCATGCAGCTCGTGGCATTGTTGCTGGCTCGCATACGTGATTCGATTGATCTCAAATGATTGTTGAAGCTGGAACATGCATTTAGCGTCAATAAGGTCCACCAGCTTCATCGTATCTTGCCCGATTCGATGCATAACGAATAAAAAAATACCTTTTCTTGCATAAATCGTTTCTTCTTCTGCATACAATTATCATTATCTCGGAATCGCTTGTCCAATCATGCACGACAGAATGTGATCGATAATATACATTACGGAGGTTAAGTCGTCCGTGCGCAAACGTTTTTGTTTTTGCCCGCCTCTAATAACGAGGACGCCATTGCTTTTAACTGCGCCACAATTGATGTTAAATTACGAAACTGTTGTTCAAGAGAAATATCATGGAAATTGCGGCTTCGGAGCATGCCAGGATGTGCGAATAAAACATTTTTTGTTATTTTTATTGCTAGGACGCTTTTTCTACTTGCGTATCAAGGGATTGCTACAAATTTCATCGCTTCGCTGCGATTGACTAATATCGAATCTTGCTCACATCAGCCAATTTTTTTTTCTTTTTTCTTTACTTATCGCAAACATAGTATTAACGATTATTAGAGCTACGCTGATTTTTCTCCACCGCTCGTTCCATGGCAAACACTACGTGTGAATACAATGCAATAGCCAGAGGAGTAGCAAATGCACAAGCGCAAAGATAGTAACGGATTAGAGAGATTAGTGGGTGTGTTGCAGCCCAGTCGGCCCGTCTGTACTTCTGTCTCATTTGCTCTTTCCCTTTTCTCCCATCTCTTGTTCTCTTTTATCACCAAAGGAAAGATACGGGTGTGCTGTCAAGCGTTGGAAATGAAAGGAGACGCGACTCTGTATCTAAAAAATCAAATGAGACGCAAGAACAAGAAACAAGACGAAGTAGACCTGCTGCCAGGACAGTTTGAGTCTCGAGACGAATTAGGAACGTGTTCTATTCGTAGAAGACAACCTGGCGACAAATTTATATATCACGAGGAATCACGAGGAACTTTAATCTTACTTGATCCAGAATATGTGTTCGTTTGATTCTCCATCATCGGACCTCATCTAGTAGCCGGTAAATCCGGTCGAACCATCCAATTTCCTGGTCTTTTATAAGGTAAAGAAACGAGAAGATATCCAGTTTAGAATTCACCGATACAGTCGGTTAATGATGCTTTTTACCTTGATCAGCATCAGGAATCAATGGACGTTTGATTATTATTTTTTCTCATTATGATTTTCATAACTCGATGAAGTTATCGAGAGTATCGATGACTGTCATATTTTCTGTGGCCCACGATCCTCTCGAAGTTCAATGATTTCTTAGCACTTTAATTCGTTCATCGTGAAAATCAAGACGACATTTTTTTTCCACTTTCTAAGTTCACTGGACGATTGATTCTCCGTAGTCAAGTGATGAAGTGCAATTTCTTGATTGACTGCTCAGCCAATCGGGCGTTTCATCTCTTATTTTTTCGTCCTTTATTACGTCTTGACTTTTCTGCGAGACAAAACGGTCAGGATCGATGTCGCTGGGTCGTAACGTTGGCAATACAGGTCGATGGCGCGTAGAGAGATTGCACCATAGTTCGATAAATTTGTTATTGGTTATCCGCCCGATAGGAACGATGCTGAGACAAGATCAAACATTTCTTTGGTTTTGTTCGTACTTCGGAGATTGTCAGAGTCGTCAATGGGGCTTGGGATAATCATTGAAATCTTGTCAATTATTGGATCGCGGAGAGGGGGAGAAAAAAAATTGTTTCTCAGTTGCAACAGATCTTATGGACCAACAGTGGCATTCCTTCTTTTCATTTGTATTCTTTGTTGTTTTTTTTTTTTTTTCTAACAATTTCGTTTCTTCGACTGGGAAAGTGTGTTTTATAGTCGATACAGTATCGATTGCTCGACTTGCCATTGGAGCAGGGATAATTCGTACTAAAATTCTCAGGTATAGATTTCGGCAAGATTGAAAGAGTCGTCGTAATGCTTCGAGTTCTATCAAGAGGCTGTCCAACGAGACATTATCTTTGCTCGCCTGCCTCTCCCCCTTCTTTCTCCTCTTCTCTGTACCACACCGCGGCCTGGTCAAACGTAACGGTGACTCAGTTTCGGAGAATCCATTACAGCTGTTTAGAAAGCGGCGCAAGAAGAAGAGGAAAGAAGAAAAAAAACGTGTAGTCCATTGTGGCAGCAAAAGCGAGAACGAGAGGCTGCCCCGCAGCCACTGGATTGTCTGGCCCGCAAATGTACTTTTGATTTCATAAGACAAGGCATTGAAATGTCCTCTGGGCAGAAATATCTCGTCACCGTTCTCCAGTGCAATCTATCGGTCGAGCCTCGAACGTCGTAATGTCTGCACATTCGATCGTGAGTTGGTAACGGCGTTCAAAATGTGAACGCAGAACTCCTCTTACCGATGCTGGTCACGATATCCACGGTTGATAAACGACGAGTCCAAATTATTTATCACAATAATGATAATAATAATAATATAATTTAAAATAGATGTCATTGACGATTTCTAAAGTTAAATTGTTCCACACAATCATTATTGACTTTTTTTTTGAAGGGTGTAACGATCAGAATAATGCAAATTTCCGTCTGAAATTCAACAGCATGTTCATGACAGTTTAGATTTTTAGATAATTGCAAAAAAAAATGAATTTTCATAGAATTTTACGCTCAGAAGGTTCCTTAAAACAAATTGTCGTCGGGAAAAAGGAAAAGTTGAGGAAAGCATATAAACAATGAATGAAAAACTTCTTTTTTTGGATTTTTGAACTTACATTTATTTAAACAAATCAACATCGACCTCATATTACGGGCTGTATATTGTATAGTTGCACAGGCAATGCATCGCTCTACGTACAGGGTTAATATTCCTGTAACAGACGCCGTCATTGTTTCAGGATCAGATCACGAGCAAATAATTCGGGGTATCGATTGGGGCGCGGCGAGGGTGAGGATTCGGGGAGGGGCTGGTTTTCTAGTCGTTGAAAAAAAAAAGAAAAGTAATGATAATAATAATGATAATAACGAACCGAAAGACTAGAAAAGACAATCAGACTAGAATTACGAGTTTCGTCATACACTTAGTGTGTATTCATAAGAAGCAACGTAACGAATTAATTAATAACAAATGAATCACGATCGAAGTTAATCAGCAGATTTTTTTCACTCAATATTCATATTTTCGTATTCATTATTCTGTTTCTCTCCAATTGTTTTTTATTTTTTCTTCCAATGTTTTTGTTCTTTAATAATCTATGTTTATATTATGTAATAACGTCGAATGTGTGACTTGGCCCGATCTCAATCGTTCGATTTTACGAATGAAATTGCTAAATTTAACACGAGAAATTCTAAACAAGTCTCAGACTGCAAACGAATTACATGATTCAAATGTATGGGTATATATATTTATGTATATATAATATTTATTTAATAAATATATACGTTCGGGTATAGGAGTTTTTCATTAACTATTTTGGCTTCAGCTGTCTTTTTTTTTTGTTTTTTGTTTTATGCTAATGGCAGCACGGATATACTGTACTACACCATTGGGATGTTTTTTTCCTTGTTTACGTATCCTTTTGTTTTTATCTTCAGTTTTCTTAAATCTTCTCTCTGACTTACAAATAATTTATCGAGCTCGATATTCGAATCTACATATTCTCAGACTCTCGGAGAATCGTTGAGCGCTTGTTTTATCATTTCTCTTCATAATCATCATTCGTATCTCAATTTTCCTCAATGTACAGTGTATATATAATGCAAAAGCGCTCCGAGGAAGAGACGAGAGTTTATTCGACGTACCGATACCCGCAGCATCATGTACCACGTTTGTATCATTTTTTATATACAACGCGAACATCGATGATGCGGAAATACACATTTAAATCAATCACAGCACGCGACTTAACGTCTCTGGGACAGGAATGTATCAACGAAATCACCAGAACTTTTTTTAATTGATACTCCAGATCAAAACAGACTGGTCCATAACCCCTCTTGAATCTTTTTTATATTGTCATTACAATCTGCTCAAACAAATGACGTCGAATTTGTCAATTATTTTTTCATTTCAATACTGCAACTGAAATTTATAAACCAAGTGACAATAAAATAAACATTTTCTGTGCCAAAAAACTGCATAATTCGCTAACTTTTTACAGTCACTTCAAAAAGTCAAAACGCATTTGCATCCATTTTTTTTTGACGCGTCTGTCGAACGAACAAAAGCGCTGGAAAAATATTGGCAAACTTCCGTTTACTCTCGGAAGCGATTGGAAAATGTCAACGTAGAATAAAATGTTCACTTTGGTTGAATCAACATTTTATTCTTGAAATGGCAATGTAAAAATCTTCGATAATGAAAGTCATAGATCTGTCGATTTGATTTGGACTGGTTTGTTGGCATATCGTTTAAAAAATTGGAACAAATGAAAACGACGATACACTGGATTTCGATAATTTTGATCACTGGATCAATCGTTGCTCACGTTTGTTGTTTTGTTTGTTTCAATTGTATGTTTTTCCATCCCTCGTCCCAAAACGCATCGTTGATTCTCCCTTAATTAATCGATACCAGAAATCGAACAAAAACCAATTCCGAGCTACCAATCGAAGTAATTTATTGAGACGAACATCAAAAGTCATTTAATCGCAATGAGTATGTGTTTTACAATAAATTTCGAGTAACGATCCATTTAGTCTTGCGACAATTAAATAACTAATTTCTCAAAAGATAGAAAAAAAAGAGAGAAACAGCTTTTCATGGTGAATCTCTGAATTTTGTTTTTGTTCATTTCCGATCGACGGCTGTACATTAGCGGGAGACTTAATTACAATAAATGTGTAATGTTTTCGTATATTTAACATATGAGACTTTGACAGATAATGAGAATAAATACGAGAAACGAAATGAACAATAAAAGTGAAATAAAAATCGTAGATAACGATAGCGAATGCCGCGAGTGTTAAATTATGCTAAATGATATATCAGATATTTTCTTAACGAAATAGCGAAGTACACTTTCGTGTTGATCGTTAAACGTCACCATTAAAATCACGTTATATCCACTTTTCATGAATGTTTATTCAATAAGCAAACATCCTTGTTTAATGTAAGTACGAATACTTTTTGCTAAAAATTATGTATACAGATGTATACATATATGTATGTATATATACATCGATGGCGATAATATCAATAAACTTATGTATTCGTAAGAACGAGATCGTGACCCTTTTGGTTCATTTCTTTTCCACATTATTTCGATCCCAATGATTTCCATCTGCTCGTGTGATGCGGGTCAGAGCATTTATTGGAAAATATTTCATTGAGTAGAATAAAAATCAATTTTCCAAATAAGTGTATGCATGTTCTCGTGTTATATTTTGAGAACGAGAACGTTTGTCGCTCGTTTCATTCGGCGCGCTTTTTCTCCCTAACGTCGTTGATTTCTACTCCATATTTTTTTCTTTTTTTCTTTCGGTTGTTTGTTTTTTCTTTAATTATCATAATGTTGATGAGAATCATGATATCATTTTCGTTAGCCTGTATAAATATCCTATCGTGAAATCGTACAAGGAAGAGAGAAGAACGCATTCATCACAGACACCGTACACCAGATAGTGACAATAATAATAATAATAATAATCATAATAATAATCATAATAATAATGATTATTATTGAAATTGAAAAAATCACGACTACGGTTCGCCCGAATGTCGTGACAAAGTAACAAAGCATAAAAAATAAATAAATAAATATTAAATAAATACTGCACAACGAATAATCACTGATCGCTAATTATTAAGTGCAGCTGATGTAAACGCAGAATATATGGCTTACCCTTTGATACCTCACTTACGTAGCTAAATCGAGTTTTCTTAACTAATGTGTTTATTTTTAATTTTTTTAATTTTTTTTTATCAATAAGTCTAGTTAAATATTGCACTCCCCGGCAGGGGTTTTCCGCGAGTCTCGTGACTCCGCGGTTCGATCACCCACCGAAATAAATGACGGATGTGAGATTCCGGAAAGAAGAAGAAGAAAAAAAAAAGGTTTTTCTTTCATTTCTTATAACTACGTACGATCTCGCGGGCGATTACAATTCACAGTTTCCTTATGAAGCTTCGTCTTCGTACAGATCGAAGACCATCTTGTAATTCCCTCGCGAAATTTCGGTACCTTAATTTGCTGTTTTTTTGTTTTTTTGTTTGTTTTCATCAATCTTTTTTCTTTTTCATTCTCAATCCTTTTCTGCAAAAGTTTAATAACACAGTTAATGCTACTAATTTATAATTATGGCGCGTATAACGAATTACTATATGTCGAGCAAGTGAAAACCAAGCGCCCCGAAGACACTGATCTCTGCAACGAGACCAGCAACATCCACACCCACGCATTTGGATTTATTCGCGTACTCGCCACTTAATCTTTGTCGATTAATTCTTTTATTTTATTTTATTTTTTTTATCATCACTCTCCGTCGTCTTCAATGTTTGGTTTTTCGATATCTGAGCAGCATACCTATTTATATATATCTATATATGTACTTTTACATATATATACATATATAAATTGATATAAATACAATATAAAGTATGATTTTGTATCGACCCGTTACGGCCTCATCGCTACTTACAGTCTAAACGTTTAATTATTATCGTTATTCAAATTGTTTAACTCTACAGTCGTGTTAATCCAGTTTCTCGTCAAATTCCCCGATCAATGTCATCGTCAGTTGTTTTGAATTTTTTTTCATTTCCTCGCAATTTGGATTTATCATTCTTCCGAACACGAAGGAGAATGTTCCTAGAACTTTTTTTCCACGCACTTCAAACGTCCTGGTTCGATCAGTTTCGAAAGAATTCTACGGTTCGATTTGTAAAGTTTTGTTTTGCATTTGGAATTTTTCAACCCTCAGCCTGCGATGCACTTTGCTCGTTGTTGTCATTGATATTTCACGGCGAGCCTTTCGTCTCCTTCTTCCCTCATTTTCGACAATCTTTTCGCCTTCTTTGTTATAACAAACTTACAAATATATAATATCAATAATTCAACCCTCCCGCACGAGTCCCGAGCCAACCGACTTCGTTATTTCGACTTCGTTCGTCGATTTTTTATATTTCACTATCGAGCCTGGAATCGGAATTTTGTTCACTTGCATCGTCCTTTTTCTTCATCCTCGAGAACCCTCGAGTCTCACGTCCTAATCGTTTCTTTTTAATCTATTTCCCCATAGGCCGACAAACGTCAACGTCAATTTCATTCAGTGGTTTATGTTGTATTACGCTTTTTCTTTTGTTTCTAGTTTAATTTTTCTTTCTATTTACTAGACCGGCTTTTGTTATAAAAAGAACGAGGATTCGCGATCTAGGCTCGGCTGAAGACATTTTTTATTCTCAAATTTTCTTGTTACCTCGTTCACTCCGCAAGCTCCACGAGAAAAACAGGGATCAGAATGTTTATAATGTAATTTAAAGCAATATTTTTGTTGAACTATTACTGCAGCAACGAGAATAATTAACAAGAATTAAAGGTAACGTTGAATTGTGAAAAGATCATGAAACTTCATAATAAACGAATAATCAATTCCAGTATTAAAACCAAATCGAAGTAGAAGTTGAAGATTTTTTTTGAAGAAGTTGAAGTCTTTCTCGAGGGCTCACGAAGAAGATTTTTAATGGAATTTCCTGATAATTAGTTCCTAGGCTGCGATGTAACATTTACAAAATGTCGTCCGAGCACTCGATTTCTATAAAAAATGTTAGCCAAACGAATGTTCCTGCCCGTAAGAGGTAAAATCATTTGTTTTCGGAAAAGGCAAGAACGCTCAGTTATTCACACATGCGCGCGTTCGGATCACACATACACCCACAAATATCAGACTTTTGTCAATCGGGCAAGAAGTAAATGTTCCTACAAGCTCGATGCAAATTCATACAGTCGTGACGTACTGTCGGACCTCGGGAGACTCGGAGTCGATGCTGGACCATGGATCACCGAATCTTGAGGCTTCTTCGCTCTTAGCTCTGCTCGGACCGCGCCAGCCTTCGGAAGAACGATAACGCGGCACTTCTTCGCTCTGTGAACGTTTTGCCGCGCTGATTGCGCCACTTTTGGGCACTTCGAGAAGAGCCTTTGATCGTATTAATTGTGGTCTCATACGTGACTTCGGTTCTTCACTGGAGGCACGTACGAGCGTTGCCGCTGGCAATTGCAGTTTGTCGCTGCCGGGATGATGTTTGCTTTCGGAGCGGCCACGCATGCCACGTTTTCTAGAAGCTCCATGGCTCTTAACGGTAGCCTTTTTGGGTGACGGAGGTTTCTGGCGTTTGACAGGACTGGCTGGTTCCTGCGGTGACCAAACAGGTGGCGAGAGATCTTCCGGTGATGAGTATCTCTTCGGTGGTGTTTTCTCCGGTGATTCGTCCTTCCAGGCTCCCTGATACAGCGGAAACGGTGATATGACATTGAGAAATCGCCAACGTTCCTTTTCTTCGTCATCGACGACATGCGTGGGTGAAGCAAGCGGCGGTGGAAAACATGGCGTTGGATGCTGGAACGGTGATCGATTTGGATCTTCGGGCGGCGGAAGATTGCCGAAACTGTCATCCGACGGCGAGTTATCGTAGGGTGTCCATTTGATGTCGCTGATGTGTTTCGGCTCTCGCTTTTTAATGCCAATCGTCGGTAATGGAGAATAACCTTCGTACGGTGTCCATTTAGCATTGGTTATTGTGATTTCTGGTGATATCAGTCTCTTAACAACGCGATTATTAAGCCTGAGCATACCTCTAGGATCAGGTTCGGGTGAGATGCTTCTTCGAACGCTATACTTTGGTCTCTCTTTCAGGCTCTTGCTCTTGGCACCCTCGCCAAACGAGTCTTGCCCTTTGCGCCATTTCGAATCTCTTCGTTCAGCTGGTAAAGAGAAATGTGGCATACCGGCCCATCTTGTACGTTGAGCTTTGGTACGTGCTTCATCTTCTGGACTTACCAAAGCTGTCGGACGTTCTTTGACGTCCCATTTTTTCGATGTGCCAGTACTTATTACTACAGCTTTTTGTTGCACTAGTTTACCGCGTTCCTTCGTCCGTCCACCCTCTTTAGCACCTTGGCGAGGATCCTCACTCGCGTGTTTTTTCAGCTCGGGTCGGATCTCACTCGCTGCTGTACTCGTTCTTGGCTCTTCCGTCGTCAAAGATTTAGCGTAAAGTATTCTGTTCTCTGGATCCTGAAACCTAGCTTTTTTGTCATCAAGGGGCGACGGTGAAATGGTCGTTGGCTTGGGGCACGTACATCGAGGTTTTGGATTCGGCATGACCTCCGGAACCTGAAGCGTCCAACCGGGAACTTCGCCCCGAGCTGCCATTCTCGAGTCATCGCTCAAATGTTTTCGTAAATCGTGCGGTGTCGCTAACAAGTGATCCGGAGGAATTGACCACTTGTCGGTCTCGGCACTGTGATGCTTCCTCAGATCACCACGCTCGTGTGGCTTCTTCTCCTCGGGTGTAAGATTGTGACAGCTACACTTGACCTTGCGCGTCAGATCAACGTCCGTCTTGGACGTGTGAAGCTCCCAACGATACTCATTCCCGTCGGTCGACTGTTTTATTGGTAAATCACCTTCAAATGCGTCCTCGGGTGCCAAGAAACTGGCGTTCGCCCATCTCGGCTCAACACTTCGAAATTTTCGGAGATCGGGTCGTTGATGTTGTTCCTTGGTACTACTGCTAGGACCTGCCCCGTCACCCATGTACAATGAACTTATTGCCTCGCAGCTACAGGCTCGCGGTGGAAGTTTACTTTCTAGGGGGGTCGCGCCGATCGTGTCCAAATCTTCAATCGTATACGATATAACGAGCTTACGCAATTTTCCACAATCGACACAACGACCCGGTTCTCCGCCATCCTGATGACTAGCCCGCGCCTGCTGATCTTGTTGTTGCTGGTGTTGTTGCTGTGGGAGCTCCTGATGCGTGCTCGAGGTAGACGGCGCCGTTGTGTCATGCTGCGATGGCCGTTTTTCCTGATGCCTCGATTCGTCAGAGGGTCGTAACGTCGCATCCGTGCTTGGCGATGCGCACGAACAGATGTGTGTAGCTCCGTCAAGCCGCCTTGGTGGGAACCGCGACTCCGGAGACAACGAGGCTTCGGTCGAGGCCGCTTCCAGTGAGACTGCCACGTTCACCGGCGCCGCAACCCTAAAGCACACAATCACAATCGTTAAAATTCGATCCAGAATGAGAAGGTAGATTTAAAATTTAAACATCGAGGGATGAGAAATAACGACAGGCAAACCATGAGTCATTTACGAATTTCAAGATGCGCGCGCTGTTACGTACAGACCCTTCGAATTTTATAGGATGTCGTTCGCCCACGGCCGACTCCACGGGGTCTCATATACCTTGAGCTCGGTGAAGATTTCCGTGAAGAATCCAGGCTCGCTGTTGATTCGCAACATCTTGGAGCTCAGACGATTCACGATCAGGAGGCAGCGGTCCCAAAATTTGTCCTTGCTGTCCTCAACGAGGAACGGCTTCAGTGGATAGCTTATCTCGTTGCCCATGTAACTGTAGCTCAGGTAGAGGCACGTCAGAACAGTGGCTTGAAGTTCTCGCTCCGAAGCCTCCTCTCCGTCTACCAATTCTCTCACTAGCATGTACACGAACACGACGTTGGCGGGATTTATGAATGGAACATCCTGAAATACAAATAAGCCTTATTTGTTATTGCAGTCTTTATTACGGATGATCTGACGACTTATTCTCCGAGGATTCCGAGTCAATTGATCCATCAACAACTACCCTGTCATTTGATTATTTTTCCACGTATTGCGTCACATCTTCCAAGACCCTCTGTAATTGTTTTAGCAATTTTTCTACCAAGCGCGATACGAACAACTTATTTTACGTCCCCTATTACAAGGATGATTCATATCACGTACTACGTATTAACTTTCAATACAGGCGGAAGAGCAGCGTTCACAAATTACATCCGAGACGATCGTGGGCGCTACCATGGAGTCACTCCCGACGCCACTTATCGATCTTTCCCCAACAAAATTTCTACGTAACGACTGTCGCAAACATTCGTGTACAATTTATTCATAATCAGATCGATATTATGGAGATTATACGAATCACATGAGCGAGATCTTTGGACTACGATGTTGTGTCACGAAATCTACTGTTTCTACATCGACAGTCGTAAATTATGCACCATATCGCACAACTTTCAAACACATTTGATGAAAATTCAATTAACTAGAATTCAGTTCAACCCGCAGGACTCTGAAATTTCTCTTCAAAGTAAGCAATCCCTTGAAAAATGTATCTTTAAAAGTAATAATTTACTGCGTAAAAATATAAGCTGCAAAAAAAGCCTGGCACAAGCTATCATTCATCAAGTGACTACACGAGGTAGTCGTGTTTCTATAGAAAAAAAAGAAGCGGAGCCTCAAACGCAAATGTAGATAAGCAAATCATAGGAGAAATTCTGCAAAGATGACAGACCACGTTCTGTAAAAAAAACAGTTATTATTAACACCCTCATTCACCGAGTCCAAGTAGTATGTTGCATCGCAAGCATCAGATGTGTTGGAAGAGTGGAGTTCATGTCCTCATAGCGTCGTCATCATCATCATCACCATTACGATCATTAGATAAGCTGAGCGGTCGAGTTGTCGAGTCATTAGCGAATTGGAACGTGGTGTGGCTCACGACCCGATTTAATTATAGTACAAGCAGCATGTATATGCATTCGATACTACTACAAGAGGCCTGCCAGGGTATATATTGGTTGAGTATGGTTGGCATCCACTACCAACATGGAATATCGTGCGAAAAAGTGGTGGTGTGTGCACGTGGAACAACAAAACGGTGGTGAGGCCACACGGTGATCCGGGAGGATCGATGCCCTCGATACAAGTGTGTTCTCCCTGTCTATATATATTAGCTTCGGTAAACTGCATCCACCTGCTATTACCGCTTCGCTGGTAAAACGAGCGAATGCGCTCGCGCTTCGTACACGCTGTTGCTACACACCGTCATCATTGGAAAGCGGCGTTGCAACTCCAGCGTTCTCCCGGTAACCAGCATCGCAGCAGCATTCGTCCACGCCCCATGGCTCCCCAAGGCTTGTGCATACGCCACGTTTAACCCTTCCAGTAGGGCGTTTTATCAGAGCACAACTTTCTCTCATCTATCTTTCTCTATCTCGATGCTTTTCGAGAAAATGAAGCTTTTCGCGGCAATATAAACAGCTCACGCTTCAAAGGACTCAGGCCTCTCCTAAAGAAAACCGCATCTCTCCTCGCACAGCGTACTAGCTTCGAATGAAGAACAAGAGCACACGGTGTAGGCTAATTCGACACCACCACAAGAGCTCACCCTCTCAAGCAAATACCTTCCTTCTACGATGGCTTTCGTATTTTATTGAATTATTGTGCCATCGGGTGGTCAAGCGGTAAGTGCTTTGACCGTTCTGTACTCAACATTGCGCGTCTTTCCTCCCTAGCCTTAAAATTCATGCACACGTTTATTAAACTCTCTCTCGTACTCGCTACTTTTATTATTTTTCCCATGAGGTTTCTATGCCACGTCTGAAAGGATGAACAATGAAAGGGATGGTAAATTCAATAACACAATTTGAGAGCACTGAGCAAATTCTCCGCAACGTTTCAACCCAGAAACAGTTTCATTGCTTTCTCGTAGCATAAAATCTGCACCACATCACGCTGCGTTTCATCTGCAAATGTTTATCTGGCTTGCCTAACTATTTTGAGGTCAGCGATTTAAGAGTTTCGCTCAATTTTCTTATGTTCATCCACCACCAAGCGAAAGAGAGTAACAATATGTGGAATATCCCCAAACACTGTCGATTCTTGCCTCTGATTATGAATTCGTAATGATTTTTTCGAGCAACGTAAACTGCTCATTACTAATTCATTCTCTAGGGTTGACGTTTCCACAAAACCAAGTTCAAAATGTCAAAAGTTGCTGGGAAAGATAAAGCAAGAAAGGAAAATTCGAAGAGAGTGAAACTGAGGGCTAACATTGTGTGTATACGAGATGGTTGCGTCGACGACGGGGCCGCCGTCGGTGACGATGCGGGGTTGCTGTGGTTCGGTCGATATTCGCAGGGGTGAGCGCCCTGTTCTGCCCCGACTTTTTTGCTACGGCCAACAATTCCTTTCGTCCAAGTGATTCTTTTCCGATCGTAAATATTATTTTACTCGATTCAACGATCATGGTTAGGGATAATCTTGAATGTGAAGATAACTGAGTATCGTTATCGGTCAAAAATGACAAAAAACGGGTGACGACTATTTCGGGAATGATATTCCAATCTGAATGTATCAGAATTCCTTTTTATTAGCTTTTGGGGCTTTGAACATCATCAAAATGATCAAAAGTTTCTTTAATTGCAACAAACCACTTCAAAAAAATGCATAAATATTCGAAATCGAATTGCTTCCCAGTTTTACTGAAACTTATAATCTCGTTCATGGAACGGTGCTCCCTGGAAAATTATTAACCCCTTGAGTCCTACGGGGGACTTTAGTTGTCCCAACTTTTGTTAGTTTTTAGATCGTTCAACCACTATTTCAGCAACGAATACCGAGTTTTTAAGTTCTACATCGTCCCTTGGACATTCATAAATGTCAAATTTGGACACTCGTTATTCAATACCCCTGAAAACCAAATTTCAAGTAAAATGTACGTCAAGAAAAATGAGGCTCGAAGGGTTAAAAGCGAAAAACAAATGAATTCACAAGAGTCGATTCCTGTGTCTGATCAAATAACGAAAATTTCTTTTGCCATACAATATGTTGTTGGTCATGAAAAAAGTGCGCTGTTATTTACGAGCAAACTTCGCGATGAACTAACTGCGAAGAAAGTATAGAGGCTCAGGAATAGAAAAGCGAGTGAGACTAAGACTGTTTGTAAAACGTGAACCTGTACCGAACACGTGATGAGTGTCGAGGATCGTGCATGGTGACTTTTAATAGGATTACTGAGGTCTCCCGATGACGCATAAACGTCGAGACAGCTCGTTACTTTAAACCGCTAGATAAATTTTCCCGATGTACACACGCAAATGTACACATACAAATGGTTATATTGCGCAGAAATTGATTTTAATTTATCTCATAAATCGTAATAAAGTGAATAACAGTGTGGGGAGAAAAAAAAAACTAATAACAATCTATTTTTCTATCAACTTTCGATAGTGAAGAAAAAACTTGAGAACTAATTTCTGGGTTAAATACAACGGCGTCAGATTTTTTCACGTGAATACACACAGGGGTACTTTTGCAACGTTGTCACGTTTTTTTTTTCTGTGGCCTCGTAATAATTCTCTGTCTCTATTTTTCTCTATGCACGAGGCCATAAAGGGACAGCAGCCTGTATACCACGTGTTTTCTCGTATCATCCCCTTGGGTCATCCGCCCCGTTATGGAATTGCAGCATACTCACAAACGTATAAGCATTCATGCACAAAAATCTCTCTCGTACATCGTACAATCATCCCCTACGTCGAACCAACCTTCCCCCGGGCTTTCCATGAGATTCTCTCGGAATGCATAAAACGTATGGGACTTGCGTCATAGAGAAAATTATAATCTACCCTTAGATGGAACTGATGGATACGAACCATCTGTGAAGTGTCGGCGAGCATTTTTTTTATCATTTTTTTAGTCTTCATTTTTTTACTGGACGGATCTTTTTTTAATGGTATATTATTAACTGATTTTATCTCAAATATTTTTATCTAACAATGTTGAATTTCGAATAATTTTGAAGATATATTTTCCCGACCAAAGAACTCAGAAATACTCTCCGCAATGATCCTTAAACTTTTAAAACCCGCCCTCCAAATTTCTCGTGACATTTTATTTTCATTTCAATACTGCTGATTCATTAAAAACATCAACTTTTCAGAGACAAAAAAAGGGTAAAGTGTGGCATTCACTGCAGGGCTGAATTCACCGAAAATTCTTAACCAGCCTATATTTCGCGCATGCGTACATTCTTCTGCACCGTCAGACATCTTCACGTATACGTGTGTGCGTTTCTACGCGTCAGCGGACCTACAGTATCCGAAAATTCGTGGTCAATGACCGCCAACGAACTACGAAGTTTCACTGGACCCTTGAGCAAATTTCGCCGCTTAGGGGTTGGATAAAATCTTAGGGTCTCGGACGAGATAAATTTTCGGACCATACAAACTTTCAATTTAGAAGAATTTTGTATCTTTTATTCAATTGTTTGGAACATTTGTATATTTTCAATCAAAATATCCAATTTTGAGGGGCTTTACCGATTTACCAGTTCCCATTTTCCCGAAAACTCGATTAGATCGAAAAGAAATATGCAGCAGGATTTTTACCAATCGAATAACTAATAAATTTTCTTAATTTGTGAGTATTGAAAAAATCGTGCAGCATTTCCAGTAAAAAGAAGTGCAAAATTTATCGTTAAACTCGTTTCTCCTCAAACTCAAGAAAAAAAAGTGAACAAATGCTCTTTTGTTACCATCAGTCGGTCTTGTGACCGTCAATTGTTGGAAAATGATGTACATGGAGTTTTAAAAATTGTTAAATATAAAGAGAGTGGACTCACCTGCCAGCCTTGAAGAAGCAAACTCCTATCAACGGTTCTGAGCCACATGACGGCGTCACCGGCCTGAAAATCCCGCAGTCTTGTGCACTTTTCATGGAGATAGACGCCGAGGCACTTGAGCAATTCCGAGGTTGAAGCTTGGATCACAGTTTTCCTAGGTCCCGGTGGAAGGTACTTTTGCACGAGTTTCTCACACGTTGGATTGTGCGTCGTATGATTGTTGTTCGATAACGTCGGTTTGGTCTGCATCAAACGTCAATAATTTAAATATCATTTGATTACAATTTTATTTCACTATTGACCGATGTGTACATTTATTTCCCGATGTCCTCGAATCTATAAAAATGAAACGGAAGTAATCGCGGATTTTTTTCCCGAACGTAACCCACTGTGGCCACGAAACCGTAATGAATGTTCAGTGAGGCATAATCATTAACAAAACGACGATTGCGTGACGTCATTCTACGAGCCATACTATTGGAGCTAATAAAACACACAAGGAACAAACACGAGGGCAACAGTCTTATCTTTTCACATATATTTTTTCCAACACATGGATTTATCGATGTGTATATATGCGTGGAAATGTTACTCGCCAGTCTAGCTGTTCATTACTGCCAAGGTCTGGGCTATAGTGTTACGAACTTTTTATTTCACTTTTTTTTTTCAATTCGCATTCTTGCTGACTCGAATCAATAACAATCAGCTCGGATCATATGACGTATTCAATAATAACATGTAATTATACACACACGCATGTCTTTTCGTTTATTGACGAAAACGTTTTTAATCTGCAAAAAATAGTTTTCAACTAATCTTTCTTTGTGGGTAGTTCAAGTAAACAATTTATATGAATTCATGAACAAAGAAATGTATTTTTTTGTTTTTCCAATGAGTTGTAGTTTGAAAAATTTCGGGAAAATAGATATTTCAAAGTTTTGCAAGTTTATTATGAAATGTCTGTTTATTTTGAAAGAAATAGTTTTCAAAAACTTCCATTTTTTTTTAGTTTCAATGACAACAAACGTCAATGAAAACCTTTTGTCTAGAAAATCATGACAATATTGATTTGTTGTTTGAAATTGAGGGTAAAGGTTTATTCGATAACAATGTCCGATTTGCTGATTATTTCAATGTGAAAAAGAATCAATTACGCGACGCGTTATAGATAGCGATTAATTGCTAATAGATAATCTTTTCCAAGTGTACGAATGAGTAATTTCTTCGGTACACAAACACTCGTCGCGTTAGTAATTCATGACTATCGGTCCGCGGTATAGTACAGACTAAACTCAAGTTGTATTTCTACCTAACACAAATGACTGTTTACGATTGATTTCCTGGTTGAACTCTGGTATGGTCATTAATATGGATATTGACATTATGGACTAACGATGAAAAGAGTGTAGTTCGTGTGTTCAGAAAACGTTGCAAAACACGTTATTTGTCACATCGTGTAGAGTTGCGATTACGTTTTTCAAAAATGATATGTTTTGTGATTGTGGAGGAAATCCAACGATTGAATCAAGATTGATCAATTGTGCGAAATTGTAGTAAAAAGAAAAAAAAACAAAAAACGTATTGAGTGCAATAAAAATAATGAAAAAATCAACTCACCTGAGGCGTTTGTATGTTCTTGTTTTTGTCGACGATTGGAATATTGTCAAGTGGCTGACGGAACGTGATGTTCTTGTTTTTGTTGTCAAGTTTTTTTTTATTGTTGTTGGCAGTGCTAAATCGTTTCCACGACAAAGCATTGATGAACAACGAATGTTTTTTGAGATTTTTCTCAAGTGCATTTTTTTCGGAAATAATGCGCTCGTTGTCATTATTGTTGAGATTGATATTGTTGTTTTGTAACGAATTGTTGTTCGTTGGTGGATGATTGTTTTGAGTTGTCGGGGCAGGGGCAACGGCCGCGACGCTTTTGTTTTCGCGATTTTTCGCATTGTTTAATTGCTCATAATTGAAATTATTGAGTGTAAAGTCGGTTGTTTGTGGATGATGCCCGGTGGTGGGATAAGCCGAGGCGCGCCGATCACGCGGGCTGAAGGACAAAACTGTGCCCATGTTTACCGACTGATTGTTACCGGGCTCGCTGACCTGATGTTGCAATTGGTGTTGACTCGTTTGTAACGAGTGTATTTGACTTTGACTGTGACTCTTTGTCAACTGTGGTTGTTGATCACGTTGGGTTTGAGGATGCAAGTGATGTTGCGCTTGCTGTTGTTGTTGTTGTTGTTGAGACTGATTTTGATTTTGTTGCTGAATATTTTGAGGTGGCAGAGGTGGCGGTGGAGGCCGAGGTGGACTCGGCGTTGTGATCCTTGGAGGTGGCGGAGGTGCCCAAGGTATCGAGACCTCCCTCGAGGGTCCCGTCAGCGGGGTTGCATCCCCTGGCTCTATGGCCTCCTCCACGACGGGACCCACAACTTCGCTCAACCGTCCTCCCAGCCTGCTGCCTTATTCCCTCAGGGCAATAGGATACCACTCTTCTTCTCTCCTCCTCGCCCTCTTACTCCTCCTCTACCTTCTTAAACTACCCGCACACCTTGGTGACTTATTTGTCTCACGCACTGTATTCTTATCCTTCGAAATTCACTATTAAAATCGTTGATACGCCACCTCCACGACGCGTCTTATCCGTCTCGTTCGTTCGTACTCAACTACTATGAAATTGCTTCTTCGTCGCGGCACTCACGCACCCTCTCACGGCCGAGGGAACACGGTAGCGCGAGTATGGCGCTCGATCAATAACACACCGCTAAACGTCAACGCGCCAATTCCAAACCCTCGCTTCTTTATTTCTTCTCTTCTTTTCACTCGTATCCACTTCTTCAATCGAAAGCGTACGCTTTACTTTACTCTCTGCAACCCCCTCGTCATCGAAGCTATATTACGAATGAAGGGTCGCTTTTCTGTCAAGGGATAAACGCGATGAAGGAGCTTCTCCTTCTCTGTATATCTGTACTCTTCCCTATCGCGGCTATAGCTCCATTCGTCCCTCACTCGTGGATCTTAAGGGATACACGAGATTCTGTTGGGAATCCAACACTCTGCAACCCTGCGCGCAGCACGCCCCGACTCGCCAAAGATGGAAGTCGACGCGATGCTATTCCGCGCGCGGGATGTCGGCCAACCACCAAAATGGCGAACACGATCGATCTCTCGACTCCCTTACACCGATGCCTACGATTTCGTACGAATATCTACGATGGACCGAACACGATATACAACAAAAACACTCTCCCACGAATTCATCTACGGGTCACGGAAAATATGTGAGAGTCCAATAATGTAAATAAAAAGAATTTGAAAAACACCAAGTTATTTTTCGTCTAATGAAATGGAACTGAACCGAAACCAATCTCGGAGAAAATCACGAGTCAGCAGTCCAATGAACTGATCCAAATCACTCTTGTTTTCACCCACCAATCCCTCATTAATTTTATTCAGTTTTTTATTTATAATTAAATTTATTAATTCAGTCTATTACACTTTTTTCTACTAGTTTCTTAAAACGATTCTCCCTAAATCTGACGCACTTTCAGACAAACTACAAGTGTTATTTATCCCAACTACTTCCTACTCGAATGCCTCTCGCAGTTGCTTGTCAAATCGTTTGACTCGATAAAACACCCCGAAGATATTTCGCGGACGATTTGGTTATCTTTTCTTCGACAAAGCACATTCGCACTTTTCGACAAATCGTAAGAAATGAAAAAAAAAACGGTTGAACTATCGGCATCTATGGAAACGCCAAATATGATGTTTTTTGTTTATTTTTCTTTTGCACTCTTTCTCACTATCTTTTCACACACACACTTCTCTCACTTTACGACCCTCGGATGGTCGTCCGTGTTGATATTATTTCTCGTTCAGCCAGGAGGCGAGCAGGAGAGCTGCCAACTCTCGTCGCAACCTCGCTGCCAGTGTGGTCGCCCTCACAGCAGACCAGTCAAGATCCTGTGCACGTCTATCACTATGTTTTCACTCTTATATATATTTATACAAGTAGCCACGGAGTTCTGTACGCCCCATAGAATTCTGTGCGCGCGCAATCGTTCGATAAACGCAAACGGCGAACTTCGATTGTCGGGGGTGGTGACGAGATGGCAGTCGTGGTGGTGGTGGTGGTGACGCGACGTAGAGCTCCTGAGAGGGGTGCCGACCGAGCAATAAGAGAGCCACCGGGGTGAGTGTGGGCGAAAGCGATATGATCGAGAGAGGGAGAAAGAAAATGAATATCTATCTTTCTCTGTGCATGAAGGAGACGCCGAGAAGGGAAGGAAGGTGGAGAAGATCGAGGTTCGAAGTAGGATAGCAAACAGGGGTGAGGATACGCAGTGAAAAATAGTTCTCCACGAGCTCAAAGCGAAGCCAGAAACGCGTTAGAGACGAAATAAATTTGTCAAATTTAATGGGGAACGATAAATAACAATAATTGATTAAATAATATAAATTACTGGGTACAGACAAAAAACGCAATGTTTGCAAACATATTATTATGACAAAACTAACATTTTACAGATAAATTATGAGGGATTAATAAATTCTCCAACCGCAATGCAACTGGAGAATTTCCAAACGTGCGAAATCGATTTTTGCACACTTTTCCATCCACACTTTTTCTTTACTTTGTTTCCTACCGACTTTCCGGAGACTTTGGCAATCAGTACCACCGAGACGCCGACCAACCAATGCCAATTTCTAAGCCTTCAAAATGCTCCACACAATCTCTTGTTAATGAGTTCCGGACGGCTTATTTCTACAGTCGCGTCAGCTCGTCAATTTCTATACTACAATATTTCATTCAAAAGTAAAATTATTACCGTCGAGGAACTTTTAGTTGGGGACTTTCGGAATAATATTTCGTCTCTACTAATGGTTCGTTTTCAATGCTGATTTCATACTTACTACAAAAATAATTCATATTTCAAACACGTTGTGAAATCCGACAACACCTTTTTTCAATGATGGGTTCTACCCAAACAGATTGTAGCCAATAGATCGACCACTTCGAAGTCATAAATACGAAATTTGGTACAACGTACTGAATTACGTTCACTATTTGCTTACACTTTGTCTCTTGTCCCCAAATCCTTCGAATCAGGGTTACGAAAATTGCAAAAAACTTGCAGAACAATCTGGTAATGTTCTAACACGAAGTTGAGAATTTAAGATCGTCAAAACTAAACTCTGTAATTGAGTAAATCTGTAGAAAAAGTCCGGAGTTATTCGGTGAAATGTTTTTCTTTCTATCGCCCCCGCTGGGTCCTTTAAAATGGTTGCACGTATTGAAAATATCCATAGAAAAAAGGATTTTTATATTTCGACGTCATTTCTCTGGGTCTTTTCGATGCCGGAGGAATTTAGAAATATTTATATCATTATCAATATTCATTATGTAGAGTTCAGACTCAAACTTTCATCTTTAGAGGCACCTTTCAGGACTCTTGGGAAATAGTTCTTAACAAACAGCCATAACATTAACTTGACCCTTAACATGAGAAAACACAACGTAAGCCATAACATTAGTCGAAAAGTGTTCGTACACAGGTTCGTGTAACCAGTTGCCCCTACAATTGTTACTCCTTGGCCCAGGGTCCTCCTCTCTATAGCGACCTCACTCATTTTTATCCATTCCTCCAACTACTTCTTCCCACCTCAGTTTCGAGGACGAAGGAAACTGCAGAAAACCTGGTCGATACAGTCGAGCCACCAAAGCCACCAAAGGTGAAAAAAAAGACAAACGTTATTCAACTTCATGAACCAAAACACAAATTCCGTTTATTTTTAATTTGTCTAAACGGATTTGTTTTTTTTATTTCGAGTTGCTGAAAAATTTGATATTTTTTATCTGATATTCCTCGTGACGTTGAACTCCCTGTATACTTGCGTGCATATATGAAGAAGGATATATATTACCTAAAGACTCGAGTACATAAGGAAATTGTGATGCGTGAAATGAGATATATTTCGAGTGTCAAGCAGTCCGACCTAAATCAACTGTGCAGCAGCCCTTTGCATTACATTGTATGCTCCTTTTCATTAGTGCGATCTGAAGTGAATTTTAAATGGACCTGGGGTTTTCAAAACAATGGAAATTCATCGAGTTTTCACGAATTGCAAGTGAATGATGAAAATCGTGAAACTGAATATACATTTTTTCTCGTTCTTGCAATTTCTTTGCAAAGACGAGATGCAATTTTAATCATGGATGATATTTATCCCTTTTTATGGTACGATAGCACCAGACGGAATTTTAATGCAATTGTGTACTGATTCGTCATCGCAGTCGTAGGAATTCGGTTCATGGTTGCGAGAATAATAGAGCGTCACGACATTTGATCTTGGCCTATTTAATCATCGTCTACTTCAATATATACATAACAAAAGAGAGAGTAAACACAGATTCGAAATTTGATATAAACCGAAACATTTTATTGAAATTTTGAGTTGATTATAAATCTTCATATTTTTTTTTGTCTTATGTTCATCTCAAATGAAAGATTGAATTTTCACATTTTGATCATTTGGTAACAAATATTTAATTCACAAAATTAGTCAGTAAATTACGAAGCTTAATTGCATCCAATATTGACGACTAAAAAATGTATTCACGAACTCTTTTTAATGAAATAGAGAATTCTAATTTGTTTATTCAAAACCAATAATTAGTTAGTTTTGAGAATTTCGTACTGGGTCAAATGAAAATCCTTAATTTACGAGTTTAACGAATTCGTACTCGAGTGCCAAGTTTGATATAGCGATGTTGAAATTATACCGGACACAGTGACCCAGGACACAGAATGGCCAGTAGAAATGTTGTTTCTCGCCACGTATGTTACGAGATGTAGGTTTAGACGTAATTTCCGTAGACATAGTTGCAAGGGTCCGGTAGATAGGGACGTCAAATGACAGCGTTGTGGTCAAACATTGGCTAGCACGTTCGTTAGTAGGTTTAGCGAGCGAGACAGTGGCCAAATGCGACAGGCGAGCAAACAAGTAGCAGGTGTCACTGGTTGATAGTGTTTTTTTTTTTGGAGAACTTAACTATCTTTTGCAACAATAGATGTACACGAGGAAAAAGTAATTTTATTTAAGGACTATTCGAAAAAGACTTCGAATCGAGACAAAGTGAAAAATGTAAAAATGAAATTTTCAATTCTCCAAGACCAACTGATTGGCCTATTGTGCAGTTCCACTATGAACTAAACTGCGATTTTTCTTTCAACCGAATTGCACTCACGGTACAAAGATTCATATTAATCCTTAAGGAAAGGCAATTCTCAATAAAATAAAGCGATAAATTACTTACTAATTATTATTTGTAATGAGTTTTTATAAATATTATAAAAAATTGACTTAAATTCTAAGTAAATCAGTAAATCTAAATATATAGATAAATATATGTGACTATTTCCATGTGTGCAAGTGTATGTGTTATGTCGACGATTGGATCGACGAAGGTGAAAAAAATGAGCACAGAAGGTGTTATCGATGTGGCGATGAAAAGCATTGACGCTAAAAATATAAAGAGGTATCTGTACCCAGCTCTCATCTCGATGGTATAAAACCACCAGCCACCCCTTTTCTCTTCGTCCCTTTCTTTCTCTCTCTCTCTCTCTCTCTCTCTCTCTCTCTCTCTCTCTCTCTCTCCGTCTCATTCTCTTGAGTTGATCACAATATTGATGTGACCTCGATATGACGTAGCTCGACTAGCATATAACCAAGTGTTACATTGTATTATGGGTTTGACGATTTTGTAACACGAGATTGTTTTGAATTTATCAGTCAGATGCATTTTGCTATGTGTTGTAACGAAATTCTTTCACTATTGAGGCAACGGATGACGTCTTTTTACGACGTGCAGCACTACCTGGCGCCTGGGACTTCCCTGGCGCCGACGACGATCAACTGGGCGCCACGATTCGCTAAAATTTGCTCAATCCTACATAAACCATATCGGAAGTGCCCAAAGGATGAACGTGGTCGGCGATGGTCTGGAAGCTTAGCTCGTCTATGAGACACAAAAGAAAAGGGGCTGGTCAAAGGGCGAAGCAGCAACGATGGAACACCAGGACACAACATGACGTTGAGGTTTATGAGAAACTTAAATTTTCCATGTATTGAAGGCATTGAATTACAATATTGTGCCCAGTTGAACACTTTACGGAGTCAGGCAGTCGATGCAGTGGAATTTGGCACGTTCAAGGTTTGAAAAACGTAGAAATTGGTAAATTTGGATGAAAAATGTAGAAGCACTTAGAAAAAAAAAAAAATTGAATAAGCCTTCCATATTTCTTTGGATATGATCGTTTTTGTTTAACAACTGCTTGAATTTTCTCTGCCTCGCAATCTTGTTCCATGGATTAAGTATCGGTTTTTGCCACGCTTTCAACCATCAAAAAATTACAGCGTGGTTGGGTAAAAAATAAATGTGACGTCAAAGTATCTCGCTACTATGCGGTAGACTACAGTAATTTTTGAAGGAATTTTCTCTGTGTATATGAGAGTGACGAAGCACCAAATGTCATGTAACAATGTCTGTATAAAACGATGATTTAAAGGATAGAACGAAAAATAGCAGTGAAACGAAACCTGTTCAAAACTCACGAGGGAGCAGCGCATCACTCCCCCGGATATTATAGTTTCAATCCTTCTCACAAGAGATGTGCAACTGAAAGTCAGAGTATGTCGGAGTGTACACATAAAACATCCCTCGAGGGAGAGACAGAGATTAAACGATTTATAATTTTGTCGAATGAAGCACCACGAATCTTACAAAGAGCGACGAAGAGATTTTTTCCCCTTTTGCTTTTAATCGAAATCCCGAAGGGTCATTATTTTCTACTTGTCTTTCGAAACGTGATTGAATCTTCAAAGAATCCGAACTCAAAAACCATCCTTTTTTGATTGAAAGACCTTTGATTTTTCAAATTATTTTTCGTAAATTCAAAATCAAACGGTTTACATCGAATTGTAAATGATGTTTTTCATTCGTTTTTTAGATTTTTTTATTCTTCACCGTTTCAATCCTCTGAGAATTGAAATGCTTTCTAGTTTTTTTTGCAGATTTTAAAATTGCTGCTGAAAAATGTACCGATTCCGAGGCACTCCGTTTAACTACAGTATTGAATCTTTTTTTTTTTGGTTTTCGGTAAAACAAATGATAAATATAAAAGTTCTAAAACTTTTGTCTTCACAATATAAGCGAGAATATATAAAAATGTTTTGTGAAAAGGGCATCATCCCCTTTAGGGAGACTTCAGACTGACGAACCCCTCCATTTGGCGGACGTCACCCTGCACTGTCGGCTGTACGCGGTATCGTCATAGCAACCCCTCTGTACTGAAACTTGCAGTCGGGATCAGAGCGAAGTAATTTCAGCCTACCCCAATGTAAAAAAGAAACCCCGCCGGCCCAGTCCCTTGCGATTCACTCTGTCTCGTTTTTAATGGACATGAAATGTCATAAACATTGTTATCACGAGTTTACACGATGCGTTCTTTATGGATAAATCAAGTTTTGCTATTGAGTTATCTTGAACGTTCGTGACACGGTAAAATTCGCAGAGGAGAACGAAAGATGCATTTATTATTCATTTCAACAATTCACAAATAACGGGACTGGGAAATGAACGTAACAAGGAAATTGAAGAAAAATTCTGCAATTTTCTAACCAAATTACCAGGACACGGAAATGAATATTGGGATCTACTCAGCGAATCGGAAGATTGTACTTTCCATGAATTATATCCGGCGAATAATAAAAAAGCTAAATTGCTCTCACTGCTCGACAGGCGCATCGAGTTTTATTCTCTATGAAAAAAGAAATCTGTATTTGTAAAGAAAAAACTGCTGGTAACAGAGACAGAAAATTGAAGCCTTTCAAAACATCTCAACTCTACGACAAAACTTCTCAGTCTTGGTTTGAGCTTCTTCGAGTCGACTACGAACTTTAGAGAAAAAAAATCAACATGGCTGTGGCATTATTCGCGAGTTTTATTCTCATCGTCGCAGGACAGATTTTTTTTTTAACCATCTGCGACGCTAATGAATCCAGTAGTGTGACATTTCCAACAATTCAAGAAAATCGAACCGTTCGAAACGAACCGCAGTTACAATTGGGGTTAGGAACCAAAAGAAACGATTGGTGGCCTCCGATCCCTCTCGCCCCACTCGATCATGAAGTTCCGCAGTCCAATATTTATCAGTACTCACCTTGGCCACAACCACCGATACCTGCAAATTACTATTTACCTGGTAAAATAAATTCATTCATCAAATTAACAAAATGAAGAAAATCTTGAAAAAAAAAATATTTCATTCACTCTTCGTTGGCACACCGGGTCGTATTGACCCGGACTTATTTTTCGGCCTTAATTTTACCTACACTAGAAATATTTTCGAAAACGGCCAGGGCTTTGTTCAATTTTGTGGAAATCCTGTCATGAAACTTTTTTTTCTAAAAAATTAGCATCTTCCATGAATTCATTCTCGGCTATTAATGTTGAAAATGCAAAAAAAATTAATAATTGTGTCAGAATGTTGAAGAAGTTATTGGAACTCATTCCAGCAGATTTTAGGTTTCTAATCAATTTTTTTTTTAATCGATTAAATGATTAGGATTAACGCCACCGATAGAACAAGTACGGAGCGAGCACTACGCGCATCTTCCGGAATACGAATACAATCATTCGTCACCAATCGTTTCCCAAGGATCGACAAATTCTCTTGGCATCGGTACGAAACATCTCGCGATCGTTAGTTTCATCGGGCTTTTATTGCTCTTTGCCATAATACAAAATTCTCTGATGTCCGCGAAGCGTAAAGATGCATTAGTGGATGCACTTACCGGTCGTAAAAAGCGAGACCTCTTCGTAACTCATGGACTCAGGCCGATGGTACTTTTAACAAGCTACTAATCAATTTATCAACTAATTAATGCCCTAATTGAGAAAAAAAATCTAATTCTACTCGGAATTTAATAATTATTTCTCGATTCAGTTGCTGGTATTTTCTTTATGGTGGGATCTCAATAAAACTGTCAAATCGTCACCTCGTCAATCGGTTTCAAGATTCCAAAAAATTAGCATCGATTTTTATCGTCTAATTATTGATCGAAAACAAACAAATGGTTTGTTTTCGAACAAAATTGATTTCCTCTTGGAACATCGTAAACAAATAACAAATTCATTTTCCCAATTTAAAAAAATCGCTATAAATAAAAATCATTTTTCTTGACGTCAGACACCGGAACAGGAGGAAATATTGAACGACGACGTGAAATTACGTTGTATACAGAGAACTGTTTGTCTGGAAAATCACAGAATTGTTGAAAACTTTGGCGTCGTTGGAAAAAAGCTTGCTGAATATTTGACGTAAGTTGCAAATCGATCATGTGTTTTGTGTATTAAAATTTAATATAATATCAATATTAATGAGTTTTTAAAATGAATGTATTTATCGAAGAAACGGTGTGAAGAAGTCAGTGCAAATGTCTTCTGGATGGGCTCGTCTTATTGAGGATGCTGGTGAAGCTGGATTAAGGGGTGAAAATTGCAATGTCCTTTATCGAGATTGCACTACCACGTCGGATATTTCGGGTCCTGGAGATAAATTAAAAAAACCCCAGAATAAATAAAATATCACTCGGTTAAAGACTGTGAAGAAATGAATAATATAAACGACGTGACGTTCACAAATATAGCAGCGTATATACGTACATACTTAGACTGATATATTTACGATTGAACTCCTGACCCAAATCTACCTGTAGCTGAGAGTGAAATAGAATTAAGTTTTAATAAAATGTCTCACAGCCTAAAAATGAAAATGGGAACCAAATACAGCACCAAATGACATATTTTCAATCAAAATTGGACTGTTTATAAGTTTGATCACTTTTTCGTTGTTAATATTCGGAAAAATTGTCAAAATTGTGCAACCTAGAAACTTCGAATCAACCACAGGTTTTTTTAAACGTCACGCTGTTATTTTATGGCTTTACTATTTCAATGACTTGGCCAAAATGAATGGAATGATAAATGAAATAATGAGAAAAAAACTTGTTAGAACTTTCGACTATTAAACCCTTCAACACGTTGTGGGACCACGTCTGCTGCAATTTTTTGGTTATTAACCTACACTTTGCACAACAAATACCGATCGAAGTCGTTACTCGTTACTCACACAAATTTGTTAAATATATAAATATTCAGACTTGTTACTTTTTAAATATTTTTTCAAAAATAAACTATTTTCCTGAGAAATCGTAAACGACTTTTTTTTTCACCACCTTTAGTTTTATGGACTCGAAAGAATTGCACAACATTTTTTAAACATTTTTCATAATGTGTAATAATTGTTTTCATTGAAAGCTTTCCCATAGTTTTCAATTTGAGTTCAGATTCGTGATCAGTGAAAAGTGAAATGAAATTAAAATATTAAGGGGTTTCGTCGCGTTACCAACAGGCCGAAAAATACACTTTTCTCATCTTTTTCAAGGTAAACAATGTGAATTAATTTTCTGTACACGATACGGAACCATAATAATTGAACAAAGCAATATCAAGAAGTCAAAACGTGCAGTTGACGTGAGTCGAAGGCACATTTAATTTGAAATAGAAAAACAAAAGAAATTTCGAAACTAGAAATTTTCGAATTTAGAAATTTCGAGAATCAATAAAACAGGGAGCATATGAAAATGCATTGAAACAGGTCGATATTTAGGTGAAGAGCGGAAGCCTTTTGATTAAGGTCCTAAAATGGAAAAATAAATATTGAAAAAAAAGAAAAGTGACAGCTTATCGATCGAATGAAAACTCCGAGGTATTAATGGTTTTTAATTTTTAATTATAATACGCTGTGTTGCTTGATTTTGTTTCCGCTACAAACATCGACATCCAGCCTGAACTATTTTAGACAGCAGTTCTGCTCTATACATTTCCAAGTAACGTCGTTCCTCATGTTCCTCGAGTCGACGACCCTCGGAATTATATATATAAAAAAATATCAAATCACGAACATAACAAAGAGATAATGGAGACAATTATAATCGTGGCGTTATTTTTTCTTGTTGTTTTTCTTTTTATCATCATCTTCTTCTTGTTTGTTTTTCATTAACTAATATAACGCTATCATTATTATCGTTAACATTAAGGCATTACATATTTATAAAGTCTTCGTCACTCGCTACTATACAGCAATACCACGCTAACTCGTAAACTTATATAATAGACGTGAGATCGCTCGTTGCAATAGTCCAGGCTTAACAAAATGTTTCCTCTTAAAATCCTGTACTTTTTCTCCTATTTTTGTTTCTTCTGTTTTTGTTTTTTTTTTTATTTTTATCAATTTTTTTCACTTTCCTCTTTCTCTCGCTCTTTTGACACACACATGGCAGACCGGAAAAGGCATGGAGGGTTCCAGTTTCGATTTTCTTGCCTTTTTCCCCAAATCTTCATCGAGCTCCATTTTCACAATCACAAACACACACGCACACACACTTATACATATATATTGATATAAATATAAGAGTGTGTATTAATTTATTATTTTTTTCGTCTCTCTTTCGTTCGTTGGATAAAAAAATATTGGCAGAAAATAATGCGCTGCGCGGTAACCGAAATACTAGCGAGAGTGCCGATCCGACTCGTGCGAATTTTCTCAAAATTACCAACAAATCACGAAACACCAAATTCTCGCATTTATTTTTCTCTTCCAATTCAATCGAATTTTTAGACCTCGTTATATACGTTTATATATTTGTATATATACAGCCATGTACTTTTATGCATTTTCTTCATTGGTTTTGTTTTAAATTATAAAAAACTCGTTGAGGCAACGTATCTCAACACAGACAGGCGAGCAGGCAGTTTCACGGTGTGTATTTTTGTTCTTTCGTCTTTTCAAAACGTTTGAAACCTTGCAATAACGTTCATTCGGAAGCAAACAGGACTTTACGTCATTATTAACGATACTTTTTTATTGTTATTATTTTTTTAACGCAAGGGAAGAGAAATAACGATCGTCGACTGTCAATAAGATTTTGAACACATTTTTGATCTGGATGTCGCGTTAATTTGAACGGTAATCAAGAACTTAATACAGAAACGAAAAAGACGGTGAAAAGTTTCTTCGCTAAGTAAATAAAAAAAACGTCAGATTTGCTTTTTTCAATGTTTTGGTTTGCCTGCTTCTGTGTTCGTTTCCATCGTCCTCCAAATCTTTTTCCTCTTCGGTGGTAATTCATTAGTAAAAAAAAAAAGTCATTAAACTT
This sequence comes from Campoletis sonorensis, assembly GCA_013761285.1. NCBI lineage: Eukaryota > Metazoa > Arthropoda > Insecta > Hymenoptera > Ichneumonidae > Campoletis > Campoletis sonorensis. The sequence continues at coordinate 668,275 of JACEOJ010005749.1, read as the reverse complement.
ACTAATATTTTTGTAGTACAAAAAAAAGTAAAAACCAAGGCCTCTCTCCTCTGCCTTTCTCTGCGACTGAATTGGGTGAGAATTTCTCGTTACTATTATTTAAAAAATAAGGAACAAAAAAAGGCTCGAAATTGGTGGAGCACCATAAACGATTTTTACGAAACAATTTGACGTTTTCATGAAAATCTGACTCACCCTAATCTCTGTCATCATAATGGCACTGTGCTTTTATTCACCTTAATCAATAAATGGAAATCAATTAACATTCCTGATCCACTGAACTGCATGATTGTTTGAAATATTGAGAATTTCAAAAGGAAGTTTTATCGATGACTGTTATGTTTGGAAAAACGATTTTTCAGTGCAAAATCGTGCAATTAAAAAATTCAAATGTTTCAGGAAAATTAAAGACCCGTGAATAATCGCCGACTCACTTGAATAATTTTCTTGTTGATATTCGACCAAAGAGAGAGAGCGAGAGAAAGAATGAGAAAGAGCAAAAAGGAGAGAGAGAGATATTCGAGCAAAAGCAAAAAAAAAAAACGAAAATAGGGAGGTAAAGCGATAAGAGGAGAGCTCGAAAAAATCAATGCGAGAATTTTTCGGGCCTCGATCTCTGATCGGAAAGAAAAATTGGTAAAGTTTCGAAACACTATATTTTAGTGTATTGTTTTTTTTTCTTTTTTTTTTTTCATTTTTTGAGTTTTCATCTTATTTATTGGATGTAGCATCATTCATTCATTCATCGAGGCAATGTTTTTGTTTTAAAATTTTTTTTATTATTTTTAATATTAATATAGGAAGGGGGCACACGGCGAGCTGACAACATATTTAGCAGGGCGCCCCCCTGCGCGTAAGATCGCGAATCACTTTTTATTCTATCAATCGTTCGCTCTCTCAATCTCGCTTAATTTTATCCTTCGAAACGTTTTCTTCGAAGAAATTCACAAAAAAATTACGAGCTCATGTTCGTTTGTTTTTCTTTTTTTTTTGTTAATCATTCATCGTTTTTTTCGCTCAGTAGTTGTGGCTTTCTTGCTGCTTTTTTTTCATTAAAAATCGCAATAAAGCGAAAAATTGATTTGCTCGAGAGATCGAGAGAAAAAAACACCAACTCGTTTTATCGACACGGATCGATCGAATCCCATCGTATAAAATGAATCCACATTATGCCGACTAACACGATTTTCGTCTTAATCCATTTTTAAACTCTATCAACTGATATAATAATAGTTATTAATATTATTAATAATAATAATATGTACAACATTCCTATAGTATCTATAATGTCGTCTATATCGTCTCGATGGAACGGAAACGTTCGACACGCGCTCAGATTATTATAAAATATTATTCGTTAAAACGCCGTTCATGTTTTTCTTTTCGATCAGTTACACTTTTTTCTCGTTTCTTTTCTTCGTTCTGTACTTTTTGTTTGTTTCTTTGTTTTATCCCTGCCGTTACGAGTTTTCAATATTGAAGGAGGCCAAAAAATCCTCCACGAATTTTATGTCAAACCCAAGTTCGTCCTTTGATCGAAAAAAATTGAATCAGTAACGTTGACATTTGCATTTCGATTCTTTGTAACGAGACTTCAATTAGCCTCAAGTTTCACTTGAAAACGTGACTGGACTCAAAGTTCAAGTTGACAAACTAAATTTTGAAATTGACAGTCGTCAACACGAATCGCAAGTCCGAGAATCTTTCGAGAACTTATTGAGTCGTTAAAAAATCGAAATTAATCAGCATTTTATGGAAATTGGTTTTTTAACGTGAGTTTTGACTTCTGGTATATAAATTTGTGTATTTGTTGCTCAAATTGATCCTTGGGTTTGACTTAAAGTTTGCGGGGGTAAATTTAGAGCCTCGTGCTTGCATTTCAACCTGTCATTTTGTTTAGTCCTTCTCGTACGTATATATTTGTACATTTTTAAATCTCGCGAGGACAATTTTCGTCTCGCTCATCGTCGATACAATAATGCGGGTGGTTGGTTTATCTTTGTGTTACAAATTGTTCATTTAAATTCTGTTTTTCGTTTTCTTTTGTTTTACTTGGTTTTTTTTTGTTTGTTTCTTCATTAAATAGAATTCTATTGTGTGCTTTGCTGTTGCAATTCGTATCGTAACTTATCTGTCATAAATATTTTTATTTATTTTTATTTAGGCTTGCGGTGGTAACGTCTTGTCGACGAGACGCACGTGTGAACGAGAAAGTTTGAAAAAAAAAAAAACACTGAACGATCTCGGAGACAAAAAAAACGAAAAGGCCCCTCCTGACTTAATTTTGAAATTTCTATAAAATACGACAAGTTATGAGTGGTCAAAATATTGAATTGCAGTTTCGATTGAACTTTCGTGTTATTTCAGCCTTGATATTTTTTCCAAAAGAGCAAAATATCGAGGAATTGAGATTTTTTGAACTTTTTAAACAAAATTTGGAAGACGAACGAATCGTTAATTCGCTCTAGTTTTTCGTCTTCTTTCCAACATTCAAAATGGAAGAAAAAATGATAAAAATCGATCAAAAGGATATAGTAACGAAGACGTTTAGAGAATGTGCGTTTTTTTGGCATGAAAGTAGGCCAGGCCCTTTGTACGATCGATCAAGGTCGTCGCTAAAGAAGCAATCAGTGTTAATAAGCAAAAAAAAAAAAAAAAAAGGACTACGAAAGTCTCGTTTATCGAACATTTCTGAACATGTGCCTTTATCGAGTTTATTTAGAAACTCGTAGACGGAGAATAAAAAATAAAACAAAAACGTTCAACGTGTTTGAATTGAAAGCGAAAAAAAGAAGAAAGAAAAATTGAGCAATATTCGATCGAACACAATAACGAAAATGATAGGAATTGTCGACAGTTTATTGAGATCTTTCTCGCAGATGGCTGAACGTACATACATTTTGTTTCTTTCTTTTCTGTTCCATTGATTCATTCACATTTATTTGCAATACGAATAAACGAACAAAAAATCATGCGTTCATAGCTTCTTCTCTTTCATTCCGTGTACCAGAAAAAATGAGCCAGATTGAATTATCGTCGCAATTGGACGTGACAGAAATTTAGATCTATGTACATATCGCGTACACCGTCGCTAGTATTATTCATTATTTTCTTTCGTTTCTCTCTTTCTCTCTCTCTCTCTCTCTCTCTCTCTCTTTTTCTCATTGTTTTAAAACAGTTTCTTTACTACTTTCTCATCGTTTTCATTCCTTCCTCGTTCCTCGAAGAAGGGAGGATGAAAATTAAAAATAATAATAACTAGGGACCAGTCATAAGTTGTCATGCTTAATAGTACAATAGTTACACGCTCAATATCTAGTCATCATCAGCGAATGATCAATCGTCAATCGTTAATTAATTAATTACAATATTCAACGTACAAATGTCATCTTGTTATTGGTTTTACAGGTGACAGTTTTTATTCTTGTTTTGGAATTCTGCCAATGCCCGTATTAATCTTCTTTTGTTTTCCATTTTTCTTTCAATTTTTTCGTTCATTCGCATTGTTCACCACAATCTTCGAGAACTTTAAATCAACTAGTGTCCTTTTCCGCAACATTTCTTTCGAATTTACTTATTTTCGTCTCACACCTTAATTAAAATTCTACGTGGCCGAGGGATTAATTAATTTTCTCTTGTGTTTTATTGATTTCTTATTTCTCCATTTATCATTCTCACGCTAATGAAAAGGTCGATCTCTCGCTGGTAACGAGAAACTTGAATCATCACCACGAGTATTTCGTTTTCTCCTGCTCTTCATTTTTACACAACGTTTGCTCGCACATTTATTTATTTCCAAACTCAAAATTCCTTCAATTATTTCATCATCCTTTGTCCTTTTAATCTTTACACTCTCAAGCTTTTGGGTGATCACATGAAGCCCCGTTGGTAAAAGAACCTGGTGTCAGGAACGAGGACATATTTATACGATAATACGAGGCGTTTTAATCCATTTTTACGCACAATTGGCTCTCGTCCTCTAAAATTCGTTTCGAACTGTCAAAATCAACATTTTTTACAAAAGCATTTTCACGACGGTAACAAAAGCAACAAAAAGTAAGTAAACAAGAAGAAAGAAAAAACACCGCGGGACCATTTTAATCGTATCAGAATCAATGCAAAGAGAGTCTTTTATTTCAAACTAAAAGAATTGAACGAGAGACCTTGTGACAAAAGCCACAAAAACCAACGAACTTAAATTTCAGAGGGCACGTGTCAAAAGTGAGGTCATTTTGGCGAGGAACCTCATACACAGATACAAATACCCGACGTTTCATTTCGACTTTCTCGATGAATCTCAAGCGAGTGAGTTTTCAATCTCGATATTATTTCTCGTCGAGGAAGAAGTGTATTATTTCATTTTTCATTTTTTTTTCAAATTCTTCTGTTTTTCCTTTTTTTTATTTATTTATAATACAACGCTATGAACCTCGATAAGACCTATGCATGCTTAGAAAATATTTGAAAAAACGAGTCTATTGGAAGGTGGCTTTTTTCGTTCAATTAGCTCTCTCTCTTTCTCTCGCTCTCTCTCTCTTTCTCTCACGCACACATTTTCACTCTCTCGTAACTGTACATACACACGGTTTATTTATTTTTCATTTAATTTTTTTGTCTTCCTTTAATCGCAATAATAATAATAATAATAATAATCATAATAATAAAAATAATATTAATAATAATAATAATAAGAATTGAAAAACATTGTTTCTTTCATCATTTCTTTTTTTTCCGCACGATCTTCAATTGTCGCTACTATCTTGTTGGGGTCCTTTATTTTATTTTTTATTCAATTTATTATTCTTTCATCGTCGTAATCGTCGCAGTCGTCGTCGTCATCGTCGTCGTCGATGCCGTTGCTCACCACCCGCATTGAATCCTCGACTTTTCTCGTTGACAATATCTCTTAGCACTTTTATCAGCATTCTCAAGTTTCTCTTCATTTCTCTCTCCCTCTGTCGTTTGTTTCTTGACTTGATTTATTTACTTTATTTTCCTTCATGTCACAAACCCGCAGAGCAAGACTAGAGCGCGAGCTCGTATTTGACGTTGTTAAAATTAAAACGTTTTTTTTATTATTTCGTATTTAAATAACTTTATCGTCTCCTTATCTCATCTCGTTCTCTTGCTCACTTCTACTCTTTCGATGCGTCGATGCGGAATAATACGAGCGAGTCAACCGATCAACACTGACACGTAACTTTGGGTCTCGGGACTAAGAATCTCAACTTATTTTGTTTTGTGATCGTTTTATTTTCGTCTTTTAATTATTCATTTTTTGTTGTCTCTCGTTATTTGCTTCTGTTTCGTTTTGTTTTGTTTTGTTTTTTTACTGGCCAACCGTGAAGCTCGACGTACGTGTGTCACGGGTTAACGCGAGCCGCGTGTCCGTTATCAATCTCTCAATTACAGCAAAATTCTTCTATTTGAAAATACAAAAATAATTGAAAAAAAAAAGAAATAAAATTCTTCGGTCTATGACGTCGACGTCGTCGCCTCGTCCACGAAACCTTCGCACATTGTTCTTCCACAAATTCAACTACCAAATTAAATAGCTCCGAACAATAGGAAAAAAAGATTTCATTCTTTTTCTCTCTGTCTCTTTGCTTTTCTCGTCAATCACTCGAATCCAATAGATCCCAAAAACATTTCTCCTGTAAAACACACGTCAAAGAGAAACATAAAATATGACAAAAAAATCATGTAAAATCGAATGAAACAACGCGCGGGAACGTCGACAAAACGACGATCGATTACGTTATCGCGTTTTGTTATTTCTCTTTTCTACTTTTGCTTTTTTTTTCTTTCATCATAACAATTAATAAAGGCTCTACGATTTGAATAATCGTATTGACAACATAAAACAACAATATTACCTAATAATTCACTAATGCTCGCACCTTTCGATTACCGCTTCCTCGAACTCGCTCGTAATATTCTTCTTTCTCTTTTCTCATTTTCTTTTTTGGGTCTTTTATTCTCGTCTCGCACCTGATTTGACACAATTTTACATGAATTCGGCAGGTGCGAGATCGATTCGTCAAAAAAAAACACTCAATTGGTCTCTTTCGAGTCGTGGGATTAAAACGATGAGAAAATTAGTCAATTTCTAGTCGAGTTTCCTGAGCTCTCAATCTCTTTCACACTCGCTCTTAAGGAGCCGCGATTTCTTAATATGAAAAACAAAAAAATCTCGTATTTCGAGATACATAGACAAAAAAATAAAATCAAAATCAAATGAAATAAAAAATGATAATAATAATAATAAAAAGTAAGGAGTATGAAGAATTGTGCTTCGACGAACTACTCGAGAACGAGAACGGCGACTTCTGCGGTTGTGTGTGTTTTTCTCTTCGTCAATTGGATTTTACAATTGCCCTTGATTCCTCGAAATTCGTAAGTTTCGATCAATCCTCGGGAATCTTTTTCTTTGCTGTCGAACTAAACGAGGGCTAATCTCTCGAAAAGGATTTTATTTGGAGGAACGGAATTTGGGACACGCGGCTTTACGTGGACTGCGCTCGGTGGCGAGAGGCGAGATTTTACTTTTTCGGTTCTCAATGTGCGTTCTCGTAATTACGATTATTGCGCTCTCATCTTTCGCTCTCTTCTTCTTTTCTTATCTTCTGTCTTTCATCTCGTCTCAGTCGCGATCATAGTAAACGTTGTTTTGTTTTCTTCCCATTTTGCCAAACGGTTGTTACCTCCTGTCACGATATAGGAGATAAGTCTTCATCGCCCGTGGCAAATTCAACACGGTTATCTTCTCCTCTAGTCGATGTTTACCGATCCGTTGTCGTATCACTCTTCGACAAAGATCCATCAGAGGCAAAGGTTCAGCTGTTTCGATAACGAAAAGAAAGAAAACATTGAATTAGCAATTGTTGCTTACATTGTTAATAATATTAAGAAATTATGAATAAGTTGTTGAATTTTAAGGAAATTAAAGACCAGCATTTTATAACATTTTCAATTACTGGTTTAATGTTCAAAGAAGAAGTGTTCAAAATGTAGACTCAAAATCAAGATTAGATTCCAAGTCGCAGGGTCTTTTACGTGTACTGCCTAAACGACGAGAGATAGAGCCAAATGTCACAGGACCAATCTGATAGAGCTTCAAATTTCCTACAAAAAAGTTCCTGACGACACTTTTCTATCTCCACTAGTTTAGTCGTCAAAGCGGATCGAAATACGACTCTCGAAAAACAGGTATTACTTCAATCTGCTCTCAAGACTAAAGTACTGGATATAGAAAAATCTTACCGGGACATTTTTTGTAGCAAATTTCATACTCTACGAAATCGGTCCCATGGACTTTTGCTCTATCTCTCACCGTTTCACAAGTATCCTACTCGGAATTGAAAAATAGAAAGAAAAGTGTATTTTGCTTACGATCAAGGCCACCGATGTACTTCATGGTGATCTCGCAGTGTCCCCACACTGCCGAGACAATAGGATGCAATTTTCTTCCTTTAAGACCTCTAAAAGCTACACCGAGGTACTGACCGTCAACGACAAATGCTAACGTGCCCTCGTCCATGTCGAGTACAACTGTAAAAAACGAAATACATCTGAGTTACAAAAATCATGATTCCATTCGTTCGATTACAAATTGAAAAAATAAAATCAACAAATAACATCGGACGTTTATCCTGTGATTAAATTAACCTCAAACTTTGTCAAGGACCAAATAAATAATATCATTTCAACAATTTGCATAAATTCAATGCATTTGTTTGTCGAGTTTATAAAAAAAATTGGATTTCCAAAAAACTACAAATGCTTTCTACTTTTCAAGTAATTTGTTGAAGGAAATTGCAAAATTTATACAGATAAACAGAGTCGAAGGAAAAGTGATATTCGCTCGGTGTTTATTTTATTTCTAAACGTACCCAAAAATTTGTCGGGAACTATGAAGGTTTCATCGGGTTTTAATAGCGCTGGGTACGTCACACCATTGTTGTTCTTTGAGTCGTGATAAAGTTTATTTCTACCAAGATCCCAGCCCCAGCTGAGCTCGTTGTTACCGACTAGGCTTTGATAGCCAACGCTATGGAGTGGCGCTTCGGACGTCGCGACACCTACGACCGCGTGTGTACCACGCTGTCTCGTGCTCCAATGAAGCTCCCACACGTGCATGCCCTTTGTATAACCGACCTTCCCTCGTATGCAATCTGTACTTTGAGCTACGGGGTGACGATGAAACGTTAACTTGTCGTCCTCCTAAAATTCAACAACAATTTATAAATTAAATATTCGTTTCAAAAAAGCGATGTTTTTGGTGCTAAAAATTGCAGAATTCCGCAACGAGTGTTTTTCGTATTGTTGTTAAACCAATTACAGGTCATAATTTTTCATTCCGTCGATATTTTGGATTCATAGAATGTGTCATTTTTTTATATTAAAAATAAACGTACGTCACGATTAAATTGAAAATGTTTCGTGACCGTTTACCGCCTGTTTATGTGCACACGATTTGAAAAAACTTTTTGATCGATGGCTCATTTTGAATAATCGTTATGTCATTTTTATTGTGACTAATTATGCACGTCGTTTGTGACGTTTTCGTTCAATAGATTCTTCATTTTTTTTCTTATTATCACGTGAAAAAATGAAATCTTACATATTTTTAAGATCTGATATTTCTTTTCGAACGACTTTGAGTGTCAAGCATTACGAAAGAAAAAAATGTTGTTTACCGAACTGTCACGACGAAAATATTTTTTGCGTAATTGTTTTTTTCATCGCGAAGCAAATAACGAAATTCCATATTTCATGTTAATTTTTAAACGTAAGATCTCGTGAGTCTTGACTACGCGATATTTAGTGAAACTGGTCAGTGCAAACGATCTTGAACTTTTGCAAGTGTAAGATCGAGTCTCCTGTTGAAAGATAACAAAAAAAAAACGATTCGCCATATTTTTTTCAAAATCTTCATTGAATCTAACCTTTGAACGCGAAAATGTGACAAAAAGTATCATTAATTCAAGAATTCAGCTGACATTTCACTCGTTCCCACCCAAATAGTTGATTACTCTACGTAAAAATAAATGTCCTGAATGTCGATGACATTTAAATGGAAATTTGATGATTCGTTAGTGAATAAAAATACTTTTAAATAATTGAAAAATCGATGGTAAAAAAGCTGTTAAAAATATTGCTAAAAATACAACAAAAACAAAACATTCGTGCGGCCAATTAAGAGGTTTTTTCTTCCTCTATTTGAGAAAAAAATCAATAAATAATGGGCTCGTGCTTGTTTTATAAATTGACTGAAAGCTGTTTAATAAATTTCACCGCGTCGTTCACAGACGATAAAAAAAAACAATTTTGCCCACAGCAAGAATCGCGAAGTGAGGAATCGTCGAATACTTTTTGAGGTAAAAAAATAACAAAATGAATTATTATGTGTTTACCTTGACGAAAATGTTGAGACTCCGATCATCGGCATTCCAGCCGTGATGTACCTGCGTCTCGCGTGACGCGGGTGGCATGTCGAGTAGGACATCGAGACGAGCTGGCCTCGAGAAGTCCTGGGCCAGTGCTCGAGGCACTACCGGTTTGTACGCCACGGCACCTCCACCACCGACGCCAACGCCGCCGCCTGTCCCTGCACCGCTTTCGCGAGTCAGGCTCTTCAAGCCACCTGAGGCAAGAAAAAGAAAAAAAAAAACAAAAAATTAATAATAATGGACAAAAAATACGTGCATTCAAACGAAAAATCACCAATTTCATGTCAATCATTACGATTTCGTTAAATATTATAATTAAGTTTATATCAATGATGACGATTACGAAAACTTTCTTCAATTACACGCATTGTTATTATTATTATTTCACTTTTCACAGACGATTTTGAGCGATGAGTTAAAAATTAGTGTTTAAATGTAACAATTTAACGAATTGAATTGGGAATAAACACGGCGGCATGGTTCAGCAAAATGATTGGGAAAGAGTCGCCATATTTTCTATACATAGTTATAGGAAACACCATCAAGCAACTGGGACAGAGCATTTCGATTGTTGGTCGGGTTGCCATTGATTAGTTCTCAATAATTCTTGATCAAAGGTATAAAGAAAATAAAAATGAAAAATCGACACTAGAATTATAATTTTGGGAAAAAAAAACGTTCAATATATATTTTTATTAATTAACACTGTGTTATAATAGTTCTTTCGTCATAATTTTACTTGTAACTCGTAAATATACACGTTTTGATTCAATATAATGAAAAATCGACAACTTGCGATGAAATTTGTAGGATAGAACAGAAAAAAAATTGAGAAACACTTCAGATAATATGGAGAAAAAATAAAAATTCTTATCCATCGATAAATAACAAATATTTTATTACTATTGTTTTGCTTTCGTCGTTTGTAAAACGAAAACTTATTCGCGATTCTTTTGTTGAACATTACACACCGAACGAACTGTTATACCGTCGCGAGAGTGAAGCTTAACTGAAAGTTTCGTTCTAACGTTCGAACCGTCGTGAATTCTTGAGGGACACTGCGGGTCCAAAAGGTCGGATAAAACGTCAGAAATTTAGGGGGTTCTGTGACGATGAAGTTTCGGTCACGTTGGCATTGTGGAGAGCCGAAATTGGGGTTGGTAGAGGGGCGAGAAAAAGTATAGGACCGTGGAAGAACGAGAGTGAGAAAGAGAGAAGAAAAGAAGGTTTCAATGGCGTCGAGAGTTCTTAGACGATCCTTGACCACTTAGTTTATTTGCTCTCGCAGCTGTTCCTCAGCTTCGAGGGTTCGACCAAGAAGGATCACGAACTCTGAAAACCCGCCGTTTTTTTCGGACCCTGTATACATAACTATGTTTACAAAATCGTTCAAAATTCATCGCTCAATTTCGACGCTCGGAAGCTTTCGTATCATAAGCTGAACCAATTTTCAAAATAATATTTGTCCTGATCTTCCTTAACGTCTGTACAGAACGAATATCGAAAATCTTACAAACTCTGAACACGCACGAATTATCTTCAAATTTGTGATTAGTCTTTTTTGTTTGTTTATATATTTAACGATTTATCGAAACGTAAAAATCTTGAGGTTTATTGGTCCGAAAAATTCATCGAAATCGATTCAGTTGTTCTTGAGTGAAGAGCGACTCAACCGAATAGTTCGTTAATTTTAGATAATCGTGAAAATCATTTGGTAAATATTATTTCGTGGAACGATCCCAACCGCAATTGCCTCAAGTTTGTCAAGGTCACGAAATCTCCAGCTGACTTGGACGCAAAAACAAACAACATAAGACGAGACGTCACACACACACGCACACACGAAGCTCGCAATGCTCCCAACTCGTTGACTTCGTAATAAAATAAACTGAATCGTTGACTTTGAAACGTGACTGTGACAAGACTATTGCTTCAATTCGCGATTTTTACAGTCGTTATCACACTTTTAAGCACTGACTATCATGGAAACATGAAACATGAAACGAAACACCGTGTAAAAACGAAGAACGTGGAACAAACGAAAAAGGTTATAGACTCACAAACGATCGAGAAACTTTTTTCCGGGTTTTTTGGATGTTAAGCGACGATCGCGAGCACGTGGCGAAAAACGGAACTAGCGCACAAGAGGCAGAATCACTGATAGAACCGAGTTTTCTAATAACCGAGCGGATTATTAAGAAACAAAAAACTTTAATGAACCGTGAAGGATTGCGAAAATCGGGAGAACGGATTTATCAACGGTCACGTGGGAAATGAACGATTATAAAATTCCTTATTTTAGCCCGTCCGTTTCGCTCGATGGTACGTGAGAATCTCTCGCATTAACGGTCCTTTCGCAGGGCGCGGACTTTTCCCCTACTCTATTCCCCCGAAAATCAACGATTGTCTTTCGAGAATGATCGACATCGACAATGTAGTCACATGGGGGACGCGAACCGGCGTGAGACGCGAAGCCCAGATATTCGCGATGTAAGATAACGAATATTTCTCTTGGATTCAAACCGATGGAATTTTTCTCAACGGACAAGCCGAGTACGATATTTTGACAAAATTCTCAAAGTAATAAATACCCGAGGATCCAAGTGACGCGCTAATCAGACACGGTTGACAAAGTTAAAATAAAAAAAGTTAAATAAAGACTTCTCACATCTCGGACAAACTTTCGACATGACCTTCCGGAAGCTGTTGTTTCATAACAAACCACTTATGAACCAAAAAGTAAACAAAAACAATCTTGTTGTGTTCCGAGGTGACCGAAGTATCGAGCGAGGAGTTCAACGGGACAGAATTTTAGTGAAAAAAAAACCACGTCACAATATTGAGTTTTTCTTTCGTAAGTAATATTAATAGACATTTCCAATCAAAATAAATAACTATATTATCTCTTTCATATTAAAATGTGAAGTGTTTATTAAACCGAAAATGAAATCTACAAAATCTGTTACACTTTGTATCAATACTTCGCAGAATTTTTATCGAAATTATTACGCGTTTCGAATTTTTCGATTTTCTCCAGTTTTTTCTATCCAAACATTCAGGCCTATCAACACATTTTTTTCATCAATAAAAAAACACTGCCTCTCAACTTACAAATACTTTTCGAATGATGTTATGACGTCAGAATAGTCGTGCAGTCCTTGAGATAACTCATCTCGCGGTTAACCGAGTTTTTCCTCCCGAGCGAGCTTTACTTTACCAATAGTGAATTATTGCACTTTCTAAATTATCCTTCCATCCCACTCTCGTAACGTAACTTAATCATGAATTAAATGAATAAATAATACTGTTAGGAATCAAAAAGCTTTCTCTTAATTCCTACGAGAAAAACGACTGCAAAATATTCAGAAAGAATGAAAAAATCGTGAAGTTGAATTTTCAATGTTTCAAAGCTTCATTTTTTTTCATAGCAACTGTGGTCACGGTTTCTTGTCCGCGGTTAAAAATGTCGTTGTCAATGCAAGTGTGACATGAATAAAAATATTGAATTAATTCACCAAAGATTGGTCATCAAAAACGACGAAATTTTTTAATCGATACAAATTCACGATAACAGCTGTAATTTTCATTTTATACAAAATTAGAACCTCAGCCATCCTTCATTCTCTTCGGTCTCGAAGTATCTTCGAACTGGTAATTCGTACATTTCTATTAATTTCTTTTTTTTCATTACTAGTGAATTTTTAAAGTTGGACAAGCGATAAAATTTTTCGTTTTTCTCGCAATTAATAGACGTGCAGAAAAAAATGATTTATTTAAAATAATTATCAAGCTTGAATGACTCACAGATGTTTCAAACGGTTTTTGTATTTGTTATGTTTTTTTTTTATTTTTTTTTTATTTTCACGACCAGATTACGATAGCGATCGTCTACAAATTCGTTTAAACTTGACAGCTCTTATCGGCATATTAGCAAAATAAAAATAACTGTTACGGGAACGATGGCGTTGAATAATTGTTTAATTAATATTATTGTTAAGCCCAAACCGCGCGTTAACGAGTGTCTCGAAAATGTCGTTTCACAAAAAGAAGACGATACCCGATCGATCGTAAATTTGTCTCGAAGTAGCAGCTGAAACTCGTGAACTGTGCAAAGCGTTCGCGAGACAGATTAATGAACGAGCCGTAAATCGATTTTTATCGACAATGGCAAAGACGTTACATTCGTGATCGTATATAAAAGTTTCGGCCATACGAGCACGAGTGTGTACGTATGTGAATAGTCCGGTCGTTGAACGAGCCAATGGCCTCGAAACCACGAATTTTCCTGTTCAGTATCGTCAACTCTTGGTTAACACACTGGGTCATTTGAACCCAAACTAACTTTTTGGCGTTAATTATAGTGCCTCAGAAATATTTCCAAAGTCTGCCAACCCTTTTTCATCAGAATTTAAGGTTTTTAATCCTTCTAAAGGTAAATAATGATAATAAATAATAATAGAATGAATGAGAATGTAAAATTTTGTCTCAAATAGTCGAATTATTTTGCAGTCGACAATTGGAAACATTTTCGTATAAAAATCGTAATCAAAGCCAAGAAAAATCATTAACCCCGATGCAATATATGTTCAAGTTGAAATGAAATGAACTTCAATATGAAGATTTAGTTTTTGAGGTAGTTCGAATGAGAATGAAGATAGGCGCATGGTAAGGACGATGAGTAACGTGGTTGGAAGGATGTTAGGAGAAACGGGAGATGAAGAGGGTTCAGCGAAGGGTCTGGAAGAAAAGGTGAAGGTGGGTAAGCTGGTGAAAAGGAAAAAAAGAATGTTGAAATTCCAAAGCGTTGGCGCAGGTATCGGAAGGTTCGAAAGGCAAGGAAAAGAGAGAAAGAGAAACTTTGGTAGAGCGTTGTTTCGTGATGTTTTTCGTCTCTGTTACTCTCACGATTTCTCGTGGAGCAGCATAAATATATATACATAAGATTTGTAAGAGGTTTATACCCGGAGAGCAGGTAAGACGACCCGCCCTCACCTCTCACGCCCGCAGCCCTTTCGTCTCTGCCCCCCTGTTTTCTTTTTTATTTTATAGGAACGCTACTAAACCGAGGGTCCTGATCGAGAGACATTCAAAAGCCTTGACCCCAGAATAGTCGTGGGTCGTCGTCACCAAACGCTGCGAGAGGTTTTCTTGCCTACTAATTTTTCATGCTACGAGCTCGTTCCGCGTCCTCAATAACGAAAATAATTTGAAAATAGTGTCAAATCTATTCTAATGAAACTGCTTGAAAAACATCGAAAATAAACGAAGAATTTTAGTTGAACGATAAATCTCGAAACCTACGTCCAAATTTGACACGCGGAAGATAGTTTTTGTCCGGGATTTATTCGACGGTATAATTCGCATGAGGGCCTCAAGAATTTTATAGAAATTCGTGCGAATTTTCAATAGTTAAACATTTACTGACCGCGGCTAAGCATCATCGAACTTTCTAAACGTAAGGTTAACTACTTCTTTCCTCCTTAACCTTCTAACGGCTTCCAGCTGGTCTTTCTCGATAGGAAAACTTGTGCAATTATCTCTGAACAAGTGGAACACGCTGAAGTGCACTCGTTGTACTTTTTGACTTGGTGTTTTTATCGGAGGGAGAATATTTCGGGGCAATGAAAAGTCTCCGTGGCCCGCAGCTCGTGCTCCCATCGTGTGGAATGGTTTTCTGATTTTTCAGAACTCACCCAGTGTTTTATGTACTTTAGGAAAACTTTGGAATCGTCAAACGAACAATAATCGAAAAGTCTCAGGTTTTTTCAACTCACTAAACGGGTCGAAGCTTTTTTAAATGTTTATGAGAAAATTAAGACTTCCACGGAGATTCTGACAATCGACCAATGCCATCGAAAGGTTAACTTTTGAACGTAACTGCGTGGGGAGACCTCAACGATTAGCAATTGCGTCTGAGTGTGGCATTATTTCGATAAAATAAATCGTATTTGATGATCATAAATGTATAATAAAGATAAAAAAAATTTACCTGATATCTTTTGGCCCATGTTCATGCCCCGATGATGGGAGCGATGGTGTGGGTGATGCCGGTGATGATGGGGGTGACGTAATTCGGGGCACCCCCCCGGCAGTTTGTGCCTGTGGTGTCTTGTGCCGGTTGTGGTGTGATGATGGTGATGATGGTGATGGTGGTGACCGGTATTCGGTGGTGGTGCTCCACCCTCCTGTCCTCCTCCACCTCCTCCTCTTCTGGGGCTTCCACCGCCCCCGCCCCCACCTCCTGCCCCGCCGTAACCGCCGCCGCGGCCGACGCTCACGCTCTCGTTGCCCAAACCTCCGCTACCGCCGGTCGTACCGACGTTTGCACCGTTGCTACGACTACCTCCCCCGCTCACGCAACGATTCGCTTTATACCTGAAAACACCCAAATTCACAAATCCTCGCATTACAAACATTTCCTCGTTTCAACAATCATTTTATTGTTTGTGTTTGTTTTCGGATTTCACACTTTATTTTTATTATCGTATAAACATTGCCTGATGATAATCTCTATATTCATAAAACCAAAGAAACCATGACACAAATTAAGGAAATAAATCCACCAAATTCCCAATTTCAATAATATTTGACGTTTCGTATTTGTTCATCAAATTTTCGGCCTTTTAATGAAGTTCGATCGCCATTATACCGGCAAAATGATCGAATACAATTTTTCGAACATAATTTTTTGAAATTTTGCGTCGATCTTCTTGAGCGTCGTATTATAATGTGTAAAAAACTTCCTGAATTTTCACCCACAGTTGGGTATGATTGTCAAAAAGATTTATACGAATTCTAAACAATTAAACTTGGAATTTATCGAACGCATGAGAAACCATCGAACCTCCTTAATTCAGATTGAGGGAAAAATGATGAGACGTAAAATTTCGATGTTTTTAGGCCTTTCTTCCAATTCCAGGTGCAATGTAATAGATTTTTATCTAAACAATGAGTAGCAACTACGAGTGGTCGATTAATTCAAAATGCCGCTAACGAATGACTCAAACCTAAGGAAATATTGTAAAAATTTGTTTATGTTGGTATTGATTATTGAATATTTATAAATCGGGGTGTGTACGAACGTCTCGTGACATTTTACACTAGACTGCTCGGAGGATTATTATTTTATTTTTTCGAAAACTGAATGGATTTTAACCGGTTGGTCGCGCGGTTGTGTCTCTTGGGTCCATCATTTATTCCGGACCGTGGAGTTCCCATGAATATTCGGTCGGTAATGAAAAGGCTTTCGGAAACGTTTGCGGTTTTAATGAAATCGATGGTTGGCTCTTTATACGATATTTCCCATGGTGTTGGTTGGGATTGCGTGAGTGCGCGGTACCGATGAAAAAGTGATTGGCCGATGTATCGAAAGAGAAAGAGAGAGAGAGAAAGAGGAGAGAAGAGCTACCACAGCGTGGGGTCATTTTACCCTGCTGAGTTAATATACCGGGCGAGAGTGCTCTCAAATAATTTCCGGTATCATCGTTCAAACGCCACACGAGTGCACCGAAAATTCGCACGTTTTCTCCGACCCCATTTTCGTGTTGATCAATTGAAGTGCAAAGCTTTTTATTAAAATTAAAATAAAAGCCAAAAGAACGTTAATAAAAAAAAACTCTTAGGCAAAGCTGTCAAAAGCAATGACGAGGGTGATACCAGGAGTTTGTCCACATCCGGAAATAATTTGCAATCAAATATTCGGCCATATTTATATTCAAGCAAACGAACCGAACAAGAGATCGTCGTTTTATATATTTTTTGATCCAATTATGCAACAAGGCCATCATCCTCGGCACTGCTTATGATGTTTTTACCTCTTCACATGTTTGTACGGTTCTTCATTTTTTATATTCATATGTTTTCATGACCGTGTCTGTGATTGCTGCTGTGATGCATTGCCTCCTTTGCATATATCTCTCTTTTTCTAAATCGCGTGTGTATTGCATTTTATCGTCTCTTTTTTTTCCTTCTCGTATTTATTATGTAACATGAAATATATGCGACAGTCGTGCGTCGCGGTTTTTTTTTTCCTTTTAATTTGCTACAACGTATCGTACAAGTTAATTCTCGCTGCGCGTAAAAGGTCAAGGTCTGATAAACGAGGGAGGAATTAGATCGCGAGAAGCTTCCTTGAGAAACATTTAAACGTCACGAACTCGACGACAATCCATTTTTGATACTCTTATCTCCACGTTGATAATACTTCGAGCGAAATTCTAGCAATTTCGTGATCGTATACTTGGACGTACGATGAAAAGCGATTTATTGAATAATAACAATAAAATTTTGTTGTTATTACCATTGAAATTAAATTCTGAATTATTGTCATTTAGAAATCACATTTTTCGATTAAATTGAATTAATATTGTTATGCAATTTCGTTACCATTGTTATGATCCCTTTTGTTCGAGAACCATGAATGATTTTTTTTTTCTTTTTCGAATAACATTGTCACGAGAACGACGCCGAACAAAAGAAAAAAAGCAGAGCCGAGAAGCGAGATTTCATTCCTAGAATACAATATTATATTCGATTCCTCATGAAGGCAAAAGAAAAAGAAAAAAAAAGCACCGAACAAGTGACAATGATCGATCGATCTTTTGGGTCAACCCCATGTTGGATCTCGAACATGTGATGACGCAAGGCGCTTGTCATTGTTAAAAGCAAGTCATTCAGGAATGGAGCCAAGTGTGCATTTTTTCGAAGTAAATATTTTAAATGGAATTAACATTTAGAATATTTCTTCGACGTGTCCTTGACTACGTGCACTTAAAATTTGTTCTTTTTTCGATTCGATAAAGATATTCTTCTTGTTGAGAGAACTTTAGGGTTTTACATCATTTTTTGTATCATTTTTTAACTGCAGCGAGGCAATGAATTGATGGGAATTAAAAAAAAATGGATTTTCAGTGAGAATAGTGTCGACAAAACATTGACGAATGCCAATGATTATGTTTAGATATTGCGCCGGGATTTTTTTGCTTTTCAGGCTTATGAATTCATGTCAAATAAGAAATTTGACGTTAAATATTAATGTACATGTAGAATAAACACGATCGACAGTGCACGAGAAAGCGGAAGCATCGAACGCTCAGGGTAGACCGAAGGCGCGACTAGCTGCGGTATTGATCCGTGGGTTTCTCCCCAACAAGAGAGCCACCCCCATCTCTCTCTCTCTCTCTCTTTCTCTCTCACTCTCTCTCTCACTCACACACCCATACACACCCTCGCTTAGCTCTCTCCCTAGCATTGAATCGACGCTGCCAGCATAGAGAGCGTGTATATACAAACCCAAATCCTACCCCTGCGTCACTACCGACGTAACACAGCCACCCTCGTCCCAAAACCCATCCCAATGCTACACTTTCGCCCCTCTCGATGTGCAAGTAGACCGGCAAAAATGTCCCGGGGAAAAATCTGCTGCATACACTCACCGACAGCAACGACAGGTTCGTTCATTTCATTTTTTTTTTTTTTCATTCCAGTTCAAAGCTTTTGCAAATTCATGCCAAGAATATATAAAAAAAGGCAACATCAAAGGATTTCGAAATATTTAATTACTCTTTATTTTCCCGTTAAAAATAAATAGTATAATCGTTCAAATGAAATTGAATATTGTTTTGAATTATTATTAATATCCGTCGTCGATAATTCCAGTTTCGTTTTTATGCGTAAAAAGTTTTCGCTCCGATTCACAGTATTTGCTCAAAACTCGAAGTATGCGGAACCGGATAACAAAGTTGTAACATTGTTATCGACTAAACTTCGACAACCGTTCGCTTCACGTACTTGTATACAAGAATTAAACACACATTTCCACATGTTTCAAAGTTCGAACACAAGTTTAACACAAATGTCCTACTACTCGAACCGCATCTTCGTGTGCGTTCGCCTCAAGGCGTTGACACTTCGAAACAAATCGAGATATAGCCACCAAATCGGACAGGTATGTCAAATACATTTTTGTCATACTCCTCGTCGCGACGACGTAATGGGGACAAAAAGGGTTACAGATCGATCAAACAGCGTATGAAACGTCATAGTAGAACTCGGGGCTCGACATATGCTTCGTGCACATTTTTCCTCACCAGGTTTATGTCGGATATACTTTGTTTTTGCTTTGTATTAACCTTTCCTCGACAAACGTAAATTTACCCTTTTTATTGACACATTGGGTCAATTTGGCCCGAAGCAAACTTCATATTGGAAAAAAAAATGCGAAAAATCTTGTCGTTCGAAAACATTATTGCAAACTTAAAGTTTGTCGAGATTTTCAAAACAGCTGTTTATTCGAACCAGTTAACTTCGCTGCTTTCCGAAATGAATAAACCGTTACTCCTGGTGGACAGACAGTCTTTGAAAATATTGCTTGGCTAACGATAATCGACGCGAAAAAACGAGCCTGGGTCGAAATGACCCAGTGTGTCAACGAAGACACGAGAATCGTGGCAAAAAATTGTTTTGTCAATCATCAATTTCTTCAGTTCTACAACAACTTTAATATTTTTTCCCAGCAACGATTGTTTCAGGAAGAAAAAATCCCAAAACTGTAAATGAAAATACTGGGGACTGTCGAAAAGGAAAAATAGTTGCATAGTTGAATTTAAACAAAAAAAAATGATGTCCCCGGAACTTTTCGAATGAGGTCGAGCGGAAATTCGGCTCCGCCAAATTCCTTGCATTTCCTTTAGACACAGAGAGAGTTTTTCTTGTATTTTGGGCCCAGAAGGGAACAATAACGTGATCGTTTGGCGAATCTCACTGTACAAAGTACATGTCTTATGGGGAGGGACAGTGCGGACGTGTATGGATTGGTAAGGAGGAAACGTTGAAGACCGGGAGAGCCGGTGGTAGGTTACTTTTAACAGCTGACGAGGAGAAGCGTAAAAAGTGTGTGTTCGAGAGAGAGAGAGAGAGAGAGAGAGAGAGAGAGGGTAAAGAGAGGAGTAATATTCTGTCTTGCTCTCTCCCCACACCTGTTCACCAGCTGCCACGACAAAAGGCCATTTTAACCTAGACGGAGGGCTGCTAAAGAAGGACACGGGGAAAGAGGGACCAAGGACCTTTGTATTACATTGAATCGTCTACGTGTTAGTTCGTTTTACACGTACATACAAATATACATTCAGCCTTTTCAAAAGCCGTGCACCATATCGTCATTGTACTATTCGTTGATTGTACCATATATCGTTGTTCTCAATGAACATACCGATTTCACTTCACTTAACAGCCACACCCTATTGCGTATGATATCCCGCTGCGACAACGTGAAATTTCGCGAAACAATTAATACAATACAAGCCTACAGATTAAAGTCAAATTTCGGTTAATGAATTCAAACTCTTCTCATTCCCTTTTCCAAACCCCTCATTTTTTGAGCCTCAGCTTAGTATAATTTTATTCTTACTTTCCATGTTGTGTGACAACCTAAAACTCGAGCGCACACCAAAAGAAATCGACAAATGTGCTGAATCGCCATTTCAAAGAGAAAAACAGTCACCTCTCGGATACGAATTTTTATATTTTTTTATGTTTTCAATATAAAAATCTTGTTTTAATGCTGCGATTAATAGTGATTGATAAGTTTTAATTGGTAAACTGCTAATTTTTTCTTCTATTTCGGAAGAATAATTGGCATAAAAATTAACTGGAGGTATCGGAGGCGAAGATGGGGTTGGAAATTGTGAGAAATTCGAATATTAAAGTGTTAACGAATAGATTGAAATAAATTGGCAATAGATAATGGAGATTGAGCGTTGTGAAGAAAAAGAGAAAGGAGAAGAGAAATGGAAAGGACCTTGTCGCGTGGTTGGGTCTGACGACTCTCTTGTTTTCCGTGTGTATGAGATCTTCGAGTTTCGAGATCGCGGAGAAAGTCATCAGCAAACGTTGGTGCGGATCACCAGCAGCAAGAGATCGTTATTTCTCATCGTCGTCGTGGTTATCGTGGTGGTACTCGAGGAGAAGGTTTGCTCTCTAGTTTGCCTGTCTCTTTGGGTTCTCGAGACCCGAACTAAAAGTTGCTAGCCATGAATTAGAGAATGTTTGCTCGAACCGTCACTCTCGCCTCGTCCGCTTTTACCGCTGACCACGACCTTTCGCAATCCTCTCGACGGATCTACTAAGAATTTAAAAAATCGTTCGAGCAAAAAAGGCGTTTTGGCGCGAGCCTTTTTTGCCGAGCCTCAAATCCGGGCTTCGATGAAGTCCTGAGCCGCGATTATTATGCGAATATCGCAGTCTCGGAGTTCGTTTAAGGCACGACTTTGCCGCGGAGAAGGGAGGGACAAGAAAGGTCGGGACAAGATGAGATAAACAGGAAAGAAAAAAAGAATATAAATTTATTTTTATATGCAATAAGTTTTCGACACCAACGCGGCTAGACTCAAACGTTCGTAATTTCTTGCTGGTTTGTGATGTCACCAAAAAAAATTCAAAGTTATAAAAAAGCTTAATATTTCATAATTAACAATGAAAACAGTGTTTCAATGAAACGAAGAAAACAAAATTGGCAATTGCGAGGTAATAAAATAAGATGGAACATAGAATTTTTGAAAAACTTTTCGTTTCCAAAGCTTCGCGGTTGAATTTCCCAGTTTGTCGGTATTAAAAACCAAAATACATAAAAAAATCAGCAGTTTCATCAGCGTCATGTTTCGTGAAATGCTTCATAAATATACATATCCACACAAACGTTATTACTTCTGGTTGACTTTTTACTGCAATGGACTAAACTGTTGGCGAACCCTGAAATGTCGAGAGAACGGATCGCCTTTCGAGAATCTTTCGAGGATCCCGAGAGATCCATTAAAAGATCATTCAAATATCATCGACGATCGGGCGAGGGGTAAAGAGAGTGTGAGGTGACTGCAATCAACCTCGATCAATTGAAACCCTACGAAATCTGGGCGTGCCATTTAAAATTATGAATATTATGGTTACCATCGATTTTCCCATGAAAAAAGTGTTTTAAAAAAGAATATAACACGATCAATCCTAAAGGTAAAATTTCGTAATTGTAGTGACTCCAAAGAAGCGAGAATTTAGGACAAATTTCAATAGAAAACATGGTCGGATCTAAGTTCAGAAAGAATATAAATGACCGTGAGAAAGAAATCAATAATTTGCGATTAATCGGTTTCTGTGTCAAATCGAAGAGAAGAGTCACCACGAATTTCGCATTGATTTCTCCACTCCACAGGTAGAATAATCAAAGATCCTTTGGTCGTGTAAGATATCGAGAGTATAAAATTAGAATCTTTGAGTGCCAAGTCGTTGAGGCCGAGATATTGTGGTACAAGCGTCGAGTTTCTCGCGTCTTGTCTCTCAACGACGACAAGTTAAAAAAAAAAAGTAAAGAAATAGCTTAATGGACGTGTCGGATCGATCAGAGTAATCGAGACAGAAGAAAAAGAAGGAGAGAGACCGATATATATTTATTGGGGAGTTTGTTGGCGGTTCGGTGACTTTGATGCGTTGATGGGACGATTGCTGATGGTATGAGAAACTACTCTGCGAATAAGCTAGCAGCTTCTTCGCAAGGAAAGGTCATAATGACGTGAATGTATTTATGCTGGTTACCAATTGAGAGTAGATTTTTGCAGAGAGAGAGAAAGAGCAAAAAAGAAAAAATCGGTTTAATCATCGGGGAGAAATGCCGAGGGACAATAATGTAGTTTGTCATTAGACGATTTTGTTATCTTCAGTTCATCGTTGTTTCCTTTGTCTGAGAATTTGACGAAACCGAAATTCAATGGTTCAAATGGTTCGGGCAACGAATTCCGTGACTTGGAGAATTGGCTCGCGATTTTATTGAAAATAAGACGTAACGGTAAAAGTTCTAATGACAAAGTTATTTCGAAAAGAAAGTAACAGAAGGGAGAAAAAAATGAACGAAGTCTGAGTCGTTCGATTCATTTGAAAGCATTATTTGTCATATCCCGAAGCAATCTCACGCTCGTAAACTAAACGAATTCATTAAATAATTGTGTTGTGAAGTTTCGGAAAGAAAATCACATAATTCACAATGTCAGATAACGATCAGGTACAGTAATTCGTTTCGTTTATTCATTCAAAAGCTTATACGGTAATGTAAGCGTGTGTATATCCATTGGCAATCTTGTTGCGATGGATGAGACGATCTTTTGGTCTCGAAGGGGATCTATGAATCGTCTAATGGAGTGTTTCAGTCTCATTGGTACAACTCCGAAGAGGTTTGTGTCGCGAATTAGAGATCGTTTCGCAGGCAAACTCAAAGTGTGTGTTCTTGGCTCGGGCTGTGTGTCATTCGCGATATTCTCGTACATACGCAAGTACATTTCGCAATAGTTGCGTCCAAGTGAGCACTTGGAGAGAGAAAAAAAACACACACGCAGAAATAAAAAATACCGTCAACCTTTCCCGTCACCGACGACGACGAGTGTTTGTCGAATACAAGCAAATACCCTTCGAATATTTAACACGAATACTCAATTGACATCGATATAAAGAGAGCAACGATTATTCTACAATGATTTTCGCATGATTCAATCATTTTCCAAGTGATTTTAATAGCAATACGTAATCAATGTTCACCTTTTATCATTTTTTTAACGGCACGTAACATTTATTAGCGATCTTTCGAGTGAGTCTGTGAAAGTTTCCATTGGTACTTTTTTGTGTGAATTGTAGAAGCTCAAAATCATGTGATTGAGAATGCTTCAGGTGATAGAAAAGGAGAGGTGACGAAGGAGTGCGGAAATCGTTTAATTATTTGCAGCAATATTTCTGTTCAATTATTTATTTTCTCAATCAATTTTTTCTTCATTTTTATAGCATCGTCGATGCATTTGTAAAAATATTGAATCGTACAGTAAACGAGTAATTCCACCAACGTTCTCTTCCGGCTTCCCACGCGCGCGTCGGGACTTTGTAAAAGGATAGTTGCGCACAGCTGATCAATTTCTGTAACTGGTTGCACGGACCAATTCATTCGAACAGATTGAAATCATAGCAATCGATTAACAGATCTAATGACGTTGATTTTATCATTTCATAGACTGAGATACATGACACACGTACAAAAATATAAACACACGTTATTTATAATAGCATCGCGAAGAGTATGTGTAACACATCCTTAAGCCAACACTTTGAATTTTCATCTCGTTTATCTTCCTCCCTCTCTTCTTCGCTCCCTCTTTCTTTCTCTTGTATCATTAACACGAGTGCCTGGCGTTAATTACGAACTTAATTGATATTGTAATAAACATGTTGGAGTTAATGCTGACAGGATAATGTAACGGGCATTAAAACACATTATTCGCTTTACCAAACCCCATGTGATACAAATTACACTTTTTTATGATAATTCACAAACATATTATTTGTATTTAGGCCACACGAGAGTTCTCCATTTGGAATCTGTGACGAAAAATAAAAAATTGCATACGATGGTACATTCAAATTATCGCAAAAATCAAAATAAACATCAAAATAAACATGGATCGAAAGTTTCGTCGTTTAGTGGCTAATTCATGTACTGAATTAATACCATAAACACATATGGGGCTTTAAATGTCGCTGCATTGCAATTTTCAGCGACTGCAATACACAACTGTGCTCACAAATAAATATGTAATGGATAAAGAGCGATAAAGAGAGGTCGCGAACGCAAATAGGACAGAAAATAATCGAGATGATTGTCGAGAGTCTTTGCAGTGGCGATCTCAATGATGAAATTGTGAATCGAGAAGCAAGAAAATTTTCCTCAAGGATCCGAGAATGCCTTGGATGGAAAAACGAAAGGCGTGTATAATGCACAGCGTGTTACGTACAACGGCAATACAAACGCACACGTATACAAAAACATTGAAGTTTCTGACACGCGCTCCTACAAACCAACGCGTTTCTTGTGCATACAGTTTTACTATGTATAGTATTACGTACACCCCACCATTTTCCATTCACGCACGTGTCTAGAGTCTCTATTTCTAGTATTCACTCTGCCGTTCTTATACTTATACGCAACGAGCTGCACTTGTCTTTCCCTCTCTTTTTTCTCTCTCCGAGACCTAGAACCGTGAAGATTTATACTTATCGGGATTCGTTCATTTAAAAACCGAACGAATCTTCATTGTTGTAAAACGTGGACGATTCGAAGAAAAAATGATTGGATTCTTAGCCATTGAAAAAAAGCAATAGTAAAAAAATTACTTGGCAACTGCATGATGTCATTTCAACGCAGTTTGTTTTCTGATTTACTGATTTTTCATTTGCTCACACAGTTGATGCCGATTTTATGAGCAGGTTCGTGTAAAAACGACTTTTTTTTTAGCTCAAATCTGCCTGTAAGTTTTGGAGACAGTGACGAACTACTGATAATAAAAATCCGTTGAAATCTTTAAAGCTCTTGTCAAGTGTCGGTACTTGTCAAATGCCAATAAGGACATTTTAATGTTGTATTTTTAATTTGCCTTTCATGAGTTCCAACTGAGTTTCGTATCGAATAAAGAACCGCACAAGTGAGACACTTTAAAGCAGATCAAGGATTCGAGAATGGAATTGAACATTATCGAATCAAGTGGCAGATTGAAGTAAAGAACGAGAACGATGCTGTGAACGAGACGGAAAGAAAGAAAAAAAAATCACGTCCCTATACATCTATAGATTTATATTCAGCGAAAGGAATGAGTGAGAGAAAAAATAAAACGTCGAGGCGTCGTAAAAAAAAGCACTAGCACCAAATGGAAGGCTTTATCTCCCGATGAAGGGGCCGAGAGGCGAAGAGGGAGACAGTTAAGGACCATAGAAAAGAGGAGACTCTTGCTGGGCTTATGGCATCGTTATCTTTCGTTATTACGACAATATATACATGTATTTTTAGAGGGCAACTTACCACCAACGAATACTTGAAATACGTGCATCTCTATATCATCTGAGACTTTATTTACTCTGTATATATGTGTATAAAAGTGTAAATAAACGTAGTATATACGTGTGTAGTGCACTGTATAGTTATCGCGGTGCACTTTGAGGAAAATCTACGGTTCAACGAACCGAACACTGCGGCGTTAATGTACGAGGTGAAACTTATCATTTGGCGTATGTTTCAAGTTCGTCCAAGTGTGACATTAATGATCAAGGCTTGAAAATACGTCAGAAACAAAGCGATAGATCGATAAACCAAATTTCGTATCGAAATGTGAATAAAAAACAGACCCTGGTTAAAGTTCGGGTTTGAAACAAAAATGGAGGAGCAGGAGGAGGGGCAGAATGTGGAAACAGCCGAAGCTGTCAAGAGCATTGAATATATTTTTTCAATTTCTCTGTTTTGATTCGTCATAATTCGACTTTGCTTGAGTTTCTATTGAAATGAATGTTTTTTTTTGTATAGTTTCTCACAAAAAGTTGTGTTTCGTTTCAAACGAACTAAAACGTCATCGTTCATTTTGATTTTTTCAGCTTTTCAAATATTCAAGCCATTTAGAATATTAAAGAGAAATGTTCTTTCATCTAAAAGCTCTTCAGCTGAGTTGTCCCGGCATTGAAGTTTTAATGTCAGTGGAAATACGATACACTTTTTTTTCCTCGCATATATTTAGATCTGACGAAACATTTATTTGGGTCAATGCTAATGCACTTAATCCCATCGAGTGATACTAAAAATACAGATGCACGAGTCAAAAGAAAAGGGAGGCGAAAATGAAAAGGAAAGAAAAAGAAGTTGAGGATCTTTGAAAATGTAAGGGAAGAAATCAGTGAACACGAATCAGGAGGCCTTACAGAAGAGATGCGAGTAAAGAAACAGAAGACGATGCATACGCACCAGAGAAAACAGAGAGAAGTTAGGAAGGAAAGAGTAGAGAGAGAGAGTGGTGGGGCTACAATGAACAATCGTACATTGTTACGAGTTATGGTATTGTTACTCCACTGCTCTCAGTGTGCTCCAAGTTCTCTTCCCCCTCCCCCTCTCTTCACCTTCTCTTTTCTTTATTCCCTATAATACCTCGACCCTTACCGTGTTCACATAATTAGGCTGTAAACGTTTCGAGACAATCACCATTGTTTTCCGATTCTCCCTCCTCTTTTCATAAGACTTTTTCTATATATAGTTCGTCGCGTCCTGCCCTGGATCAAGGAGGCGCCTCGTAACGCATATATGCATTCGAACTTTCCTCACCACCAGACATTGGAGAACAAATAAAAATAACAACAATGCCCCAATTGTACAAGCGTTTTGTAAGTACTTTGCAAATTTTTCGTTATAATAAACAACGACTAGCCAAGTTAATACGATTATCCAATAATTTCTCCTTTTTTCCTCTGTGCCATTAATTTATTTATTCATTAGATTAAAAATATTGGATCGAAGAAGACGAAGAATTTATTATAACGAAATCAATTTTATTGCACAGTTTGACTTCGACCTCGAATACAAATCTATAAATAAAATTAGCAATAACAACTTTTTCCAGGAGTTGAAAAATGAGAGAATCGAGGAAAGTTTAAACGTCGAAACTATGGAAACTCTAATACCAGGCGTTTATTTATTTTTTCATGGAATAAGAGCGCAGGGACAGGGGGAGACTCGAGAATGAATAATACAAACTCGAGCATAGCTGAATTTTGAGATTTTCGTGGCGAATAGCCCAGTCAGAGTTTTTATCGCTGGCTCGTTCTCGTAAAGGTTGGGTACTTCATGCTGAAGAACAAACGACGTGAGAACGAGAAACGAGGAGGAGCGTTGTTGGAGAGAGCCCCATAGCGATAAAAGCGGCAAAGCCCCAAAAAGAGTAGGGGTAGGTATTATTATTACCTTTGCCGAATCTAGTGGTTCGTATAAATACATAGAAAGCGAGGGCCGCGGCGGTATCACGTTTGTTTCGTCTATCTTGAGGGGGGTATCCCGCGGTTTGTTCGTGCTTTCGTGGTTCAACAATCACAGCGACGTATATATTTTATTACCACTGTTTTCATCCTCGAGGAGGCTAAGGGTTAACGGTTGCTACGTGAAAATTCGTTTGACCAATTTATACGACGTGCCTCTGTTAACTGCGACCAAGAGAAAACGGAGAATGTATTATTTACTCTCTCGTAAAAAAAAAGAAAAAAAAATGGAATAAAAGATTTAAAAAAACCCCCCTTTTCTCAGCTTCCAGATAAAAGAAGGTGTGAGAGAACGTTCGTCCGATAAGAAGAAATAATCACAGCAACAAAAAAAAACGACGTAAATGCTTTTTGGAACGTATATTTTTGGGAAAGCTGTTAAACGCTATCAGACGATATTTATATTTACGAATTGCTTGAAATATTTCTATCGCACGGAGAAATATCGAGTGAAAAACAACGTATTTAAAGCAGCTTCGAGATAGGAAAAGATTAGTATGAATTTTTGTTTACAGATGATTGTCCAGCTTGACTAACAGTCTACCGCGAGGGTTATCGTCACAGACGCTGTTATCCGGACACAGCTAGAGAATTATTTTACTTCGAAAAATATACTCCAGAGCAAGGACGTTGAAACGAAATTTTTTTGTGGTCGACATTTTTTTTGAAACACGACACTTTTTAAAAAGACGATTTCCATAGTTATATTGATTTCCTAAATATTTCTTTTTTGCTCCTGCAAAAAGATCTGTTATTCGAAAAATATTCGAGTTCGCGAAAGAAATACTTTAATTATAACGATAAAAATACAGGCAGCTGTTTCTTAGGGAACGTTGTGACGGAATAAAAAAAATTGATTGATCGTTTTGGCAAAAAAAATGCATGTTTTTTGGTGTTAACTACAGAGCTGAGGATAACAATGTCGAAACGATGAAACATGTGATTGCAATATGCGTCTGATTACATCGTGTATTGCGAAGAAGTGAGAAAGAGAGATGGAGAGAAAGATATTGCAGCAGAAAAGAATAAAGAGCATAAGCGCGAGAAATAATTTATTGTTACATTGGATATATTACGCTCGGAGACTTTTCGCGGTAGAAATATATTTCAAAATGGCCGACAACGAGACGTCGAAAGGCCCGAGATATGGTACCGCGCAATGGCCGGCGGATGCCCGGGGTGTGCACAGAGCGTCGGCCGCGAGAGAGCGTCACAGCCATGACCTTGTCTGGGCCTCGATCCCACCACTTGGCTCGCTCAGTCTCACAAGGCATTCATATATATCCTTAGCACAAAGCCCCACCATTCCTTGACATACGTATGTCCTCCTTGCACTTCCTTGCAGGACGAGCACGAGAAACGAGAGGCAAAGACAGAGGAGGAAAAAAACATAGCGTTAAAAAAGTAGGAAGGGAATGAGCGAAAGGAGAGGCGTCCAGTAATTGTCAGACACAGCCAAGTAAATCGAACATCAATTTTTATACACGATTAAATAACAATCTTCACTAAATTGCAGTCATTTTAATCATCATTTTATTCTTCTCAACCTTGAATCGTGAAAAACATTCTAAAATAAAAATCAACATATGAAGGCCTCCATCAAAAAACATCAATTTGGAAATAATCGATTACGTTTAAATGCCAAAACGTAGGGATACAAACGGATTCAAATCCACGTCGAATTTATATAATTTTTTACAAATATAGTCTCAAGGAATTAGACAATAATTATGACCTTCTAACCTCCTTAATTGTTGACAATTGAATAGAAATTAATTGGTACAGCAATTTGTAATTGTAACGGTGCAAAATATTCCAAAAATGTCGGAAACAAAGAGGTGGAGAAATAATTATAGAATGTCTGTCTATTAGTCGTTACCTAATTTAACGAATAATTGAAAAACTATGCGAAACTCAGTACTGTCGTTTTTATCGTTTTTTCTGACATTTTTTTTTCTTTTTTTTTCTTTGCGGCCAAGTACATAAAGCACGTGGTGTATTTGTGAGAATATCCCGAAGCTCGTTAGTACGTCCACGAGCGTAAAATCACAATGGAGTATTTCGCGAGCTGAGCAACAGAAGGCGCGTGTGTTAACGAGGGAAAGGTGGACGAGTCACTCTCAATGGTACAAATGCGATATAAGCAACGATATATTAGTTGATTCCGTAAGACCAGACGGAGATTCAACAAACAGAATTTACAACTTCACGCGTCAAGGATCCTGACTGCAATATGTTCAAATTAAACGTAGCCATTTTGAGGATATCCTGAATTATGTAGGAATTAAAACATTAAATTTGTTTCAAAATTGAAAGTTTATTCATTTTGTAAAAAGACATTTTGTAAATAAACAAATTAAGCATATTTAGGGTGTGCTTTAAAAATTAAATCGATTTGGATGAATGAGGAATATACAAAATTATTCTTGCAGCCGATTCCCAATTAAAATTAAGGGGTCATTTTTCGTTGGAATGAATAAAAACCGTCTTTTCGATTTTTTGGTTTATAAAACCAATGGTTTTTGTATGAAAAAATGAATGAGAAAAAAAAAATTTGTTATAAAACATAACCTAAATCATTTTTTTAACATTTTTATCATTTTGGCTCAAATTTGAAAAACCTTGTTCACGCCGCAAGCGCATTATTTGTTAAATTTTATTATTCATGATAATTCTGTTTGTTAATTCAAAAGATCAAGTTTTTTTTTCAAGTCCAATTTTTCATAAACCCTGAAGTCAAATCGAAATAAAAATGGAAGTTCCTCGGAACATATTTATAAACTGATATAAAACGCCGATCGAATAAAGCGAGAGATGCGAAAAGGGAGTATGTAACACGAGAAGGTGGCCGCATTGACATGGAAAGGTCTATCTCTCGTGAAGGAGTGAGGGCTTACTTCCGGCGGATGTCGGGACGTGCCCGTCTTTCAAGTCCAGACGCTCCGACGTACACGTGAGTACAACGAGTGTCAATCCTTTTCTCTGGCCTGTTCTTTTTCCACGTTTTCCTGGTGTCCTTATCGAGGACAATAAACCAGAGAGAAGAGAAAAAGACAAACGAGAGCAAGAAACACTCTTTATCCTTTCTCTTGACTGATCGTCGCAGGAGTTTTCCGCATTGGAAAAAAAACCCAACGAAAGTAAAATAAAAATATGAAGAGCATTAATAAAAGGATTAAGGACGAACAACGAAAACACTAAAAACTTCTGTCTTTTTAAAGTTAACCGCGGCGAAGTCTGAGAAAAGTGAAACGAGAATAAAGAAATTGTAAGAATGCAGGTCAAGATTAAATCGATATGTTCGAAGTAATATAGAACAGACCAATG
Source organism: Campoletis sonorensis (assembly GCA_013761285.1). Lineage (NCBI taxonomy): Eukaryota > Metazoa > Arthropoda > Insecta > Hymenoptera > Ichneumonidae > Campoletis > Campoletis sonorensis. Next base: position 636,629 of record JACEOJ010005749.1, on the reverse strand, counting down.
CAGGTTTACTCCTTAACCTGGGTAAGCAAACCGTTTCTTTTTTTTATTCCTCAGAAATAAAAACTTCAAACAATGCCTCTCCAGATCGGTGTGTATCTGGACACATTTAAACACAGATATACGTTGAAATAAAAAGTACATGTGCACCTTTATAGTCTACCTTTATATAGTCGTATTCTCAGAGAGATAAGAGAGTCACTGGTTGAAACTTTGTTGCACACAGAGACAAGACACGTTCGCAATAAAAAGGGAAAGAAGAAAGAAAGAAAAAATGGTTCTTTACCATCCCGATATAACCGAGAGAGCATCGTGTAACAAAAGTCTCGAAAGTCCTTAAAGTCGTGACTCTGGCAACGAGAGTCAAGTACGTGTTTCTTTGCGAAATATATATTTGTGTATATCTATATATACATACATATATATTATTACTCTATTAGCACCGTTGTAACTTGTGATTCGGCCGTGAAACCGCGGTGAAAGTAATCCGCGGCAACGCATGAATATATAAATATGTGTAAATGTTGACAGTTTGTAAAGGACAGTAGCGTGTACAGTGGTTCAGAAACATTGCATATTATGCATTTGTATACTTAATTTTCATTTAATTCGCTCGAATAAACGCCTCTCGATGAATTTCAACGGAGATTTATAGGGAAATTGAGTGTTGTAAAAACGCAGAGGACTTTGATTGGAATCTGTCATGTGCAAAACGCGAATCTGATTCAATTTTTTATTTTCTCAAGACTCTTTGTTCAAAAAGGTTCTTTGAAAAGCTTTAAACGATCTCGTGCTCGAGCTCCGCAGGCAGAATTCGAGCAGGAGGTTCAACACGATGTCTTGAGGTTCTTGTACGAACGTCGGAGGAACGGACAGACACGCATGCCACGGGAGAATGCCCGGCATCCTGCCAGAGGCCTCAAACTTGATCGTGAAAGAGAGACACACGGGGGAAAAGACAAAGACGAATCTACCAGGCAATGGAGAATGCGAGTATCGCAGTGTGCAAGTTTCCTGCAGTAGTTTAAAACGTTTGAGGATATCCATTGGAAACAAGTTATTTTTTAATCGTTTAAATTCCTTATTAAACTTTCAGACTTTTAAAAACATGTGCTCCAAGTTTTAATTAACCTGTTTCGTGGGCGTGAGGGCTTGAGGAAATATTGGCTCATTATTCAAAACTTTAGAACGCACTAAAAGTCTAGGCCTGAATGGAAAATAAAATATATTTTTCATCCCGTCAATATTGACTTCTGTCTCCTTCGCTCACGAATGCTTGTAAAACATTCATTAATCCTAACGCAAATGGCGGTTCAAGACTCTCTCGTATCTAATATTTTTTTTTTCCTCTACAACCCCGTAATAATTCCCACGTTGCTACGTCGCGGGTGACCGTTCACTGGTCACGCGATGACTCAGCCAAGGGACGACGAGTGTCGAAGGAAATGCTGGTGATTGAGAAGAAGTGGTTACGTCATCGTTGCCTCACGACGACAATGATGACAATCGTACCAATTCAAACGGACGTCTTTCGTGACACCCGCGTCGTTGGCCCTTTCCATCATCTCATATTTATATCCCAATTAAATTGTTTTTATAATTTTTCTTCAAAGTATTATTTCTCCACAGTTTGTTCCTTCTCGTTAAAGCATTTTTCTTAAATATTTGTTGTTTCGTAAATGGTGATTATTTGTTCAGTTTTTTTTTCTATCGAACCGTTCGATGAATGAGAAAATATTTAAAGAACCGTGTTTGCCTCTGTCCGGTTGAAAAATCAATACAAATGGACGCGTCGTTCAATTTTTTGTATGCACGTCCATATCCAAGTGGATAAAAGACTTCGCATCATTTCTAAAGATCGAAATAAACGACAAATCGAGAATATTACGAAAGCCCCAATGTTTGCGTTCCTGCTCTTTTCGTTTTGGTCTCTCGCCTTGTGTACCGTGTGCAGCAGCTTGCAGATGCACTCGTGTGTATCTCCCTGCTTTACGGTACGTACGATTTTCCGTGATATCTTTGCGACGAGCTACTTGAAAGAGGGACGAGGCTACGTGCAAACAACTTTCACCGTGTGACGGTTAATACACGAATTTTTCAGTTCTCAAGTTATGAAAATACGATAAAATGATCAGATGTAGAATAAAAGTCTCGGTTCGAGTGACAAAATATGAGGAAAACCAAAATTTATTCATTTTTTTCAATGTTAATCATCACTACGAAGAAATAGGAAGCTACGAATGTACAACGTGGACAAAAAATACCGTGTCAGATATCTCGGTTTCGTAAAACGAAGGAATTGGCTCACGTGACAGCTCGTGCGATAATCAATTTTCGTCACCCAACCGAAGGCAGGACGCACGCATGATAATTTGTATTTAGGAGATTACAGCAGGACGGGAGTTCTGAATAAAATTCTGAAACGAATTAATAACGAAAAATAGTAGATTTTTTGTTTTTCAACAAAGGATTGGCTCCGAGATGGCGACCAGGGACGAGAGAAACGTCGTTTCGAGCGGGTTATTTCGCTATATATTCGCGGGTGGCGTCCGACGTCACGTCGGGACGGTCGAGACGCCCACGAAATGCTGGACCCCAAGGCCGTCCCATGCTAATAAAATTTCGCGATATATTCATCCTCGAATTTCTGCTCTTTCAGTCAGATCTCTATAGCAACGTCACGAGTTTCTTAATCCGCAAGTTTTTCGATTTCGTTTCCCAGATCCTACAACATTTAATATTAAACTTACCAAAACCCACAGCCACCATTTTTGTCTTCTTTTCTTGCGATATTAATAATAATAAAAAAATCGTCGAGAACTTGGAAGATGAAAAAGAAAGTACATCAGGGACACGTATGTGCCATTGCTCTATTGCCAACGAGACAAAGAAAAAAAAATAGTAAACGACGAAAGAGAAAAAGAGGAGAAAGAAAAAGATTAAGTGACGACCACGGCACCCGCATAACAAGTGCGGGACCATTGTGAAACTTACAAATCTACGAACAAAGTTTCAACGTGAAACGATCGTTGGCTGAAGAAAATTTGGGGATAAGAAGCCGCAGGGACCTAAGAAAAACGACAGAGTATAACTTTGAGCTGCTTTTAAGAGGATCGTTCTCTCATTTTGTACCTTTAAGCGTACGCACTCTTTTTTTTATATTCAAGCATCAAAATTCTCAAGAGATTGTATCTAAGACTGAAAAAATAGTTAATAAATGAATAGAGCGCTTTCTTGTAAAACTGAACGGTCGACCCTGGTGCGGAAATTTATTTGGCTCTCTCCACCTGGCGAATCTTTCCTAGACTTGTGAAACTAGGTTCGAAAAGGGAACACAGCGAAAGCAATAAATAAAATGAGAAGACGAGCTCGTTGAGGGACACTGGTCTTTTCGTCACATTGACAGGGGACTTGGGTCGAGTTGGCCTCGTCATCGTCGCGACGTTATTTACACAGGCGCACGCAACTACAGACTCACATGTTTGAAATGGAGAGGTTGGTTAGGTCCGTTGAGTGCCTTCCACCCACCAAGCCATCTTCTCTCTTTTAACGCCTTGTGGACACGCACACACGTATACGTTACGATCGAGAACCACACATCATCAACAAAAGCCCACCCTATTTTTTTCCTTCTCGAACTCACCGTGGCTACAACCTAAAAGGGAGAAGAAGAAGCTCTTCCAGATGGACTACGTGCTCGTATCCGCACCAGCTCATCGAGGGGTCCACTACCTCTCGCGTTTCTAGTGAAGGACCTTTTTGGACCCTCGTCTTTCTGGAATCCTGAGCTCGTCCGTTCTAGTTCATCCGGACCGACGCTTTTTGGTCCATGCGTCCCTACCACACTTCTCCTCTTTCGCTATTTACGTATAAATGTGTGTTCCCGTTCATCTCTTGTGTGCGCGTATCCCAACGAATGTTGCGAATCCAAAGACCACTTCGAGATACCGCGATGTGTGCTCAACAGAAGTTTCCTAACACGAACCAGTCTCAAGCTAAAAATTTTATGTGGCAAACTATCTTTTTTACCCACAGCCTCACTCGCCCCTCTCACGCGACTTTTATGTTTTTTCTGCGATCTTCTACTGCTCAAATCCTTGAATATATTATGCTTCGCGAGAGTTTTTTTTTCTTTTTTTAAACCTGACGACGAAAATTAAAGCACCAGTAATTTCACAGCTGCTCATTCATTTTATGCGCACAACAAAGATAATTGTCACCACCTAAAACAACTTGTTGTGTTTGAATTATCATTTATTTTTTTGTTAAACAGAAATCTTTGTGACATATTGAAGTATATTTTGAAAAATTCTACTTCAATTATGCTCCTTTGTTTTTATAACGAATGGAAAAGTGAAGTTGATAAACTTTCTTGATTGTCTGTCTTCCAGAAGACGCTCTTTTGTGGAAACTCTTAATGAAAAGGTATTTTCTATAATAAACCACAGTTTTTAAACAGCGTTATTGTCTGTTCACATTGTTCTCTTACTTTACGAGCAAACGTGAAAAATGTACGGGTGGATAAGAAAAGAGGCCTGAACCAGTAGCCCATTCGGTCCCAGACAAAGGGTCTGCTCTTTCTCTTGTGATTTCGCACTGAGGGCACAAAGAAAGAGATCCCTTGGTTCGTTCGGGATCACGGAGGCGAGAAATGAGTTTTCTACGGGCCTGAAAGTGACGTTGTGCTAAGAGAGCGATATAGCCTTCTCCAGAGCTTTTTACTTTCGCCCCTCGCTTCTTTCTAACTTATTTTTTGCATTGCTTGCGTAGTTTCTCTCGAAGCATCGAAACGTCGATGGAACAAACAAACAAACACAAAAAACCAGCCAGTCAAGATAGAGATACGATGCGTGCTGGAGCGAATACAATAAAAAAGAATTACGGAGGGGTGAATATAAAAAATTACCCTTGGAAGATAAAAATGCGGTACTTGCTCTTAGGACACAGCCGGCTACAACTTTCGACGTGTATTTTTCGCCTCCCCTTTCTTTTCTTCTTTTTTTCTCGTAATCCAGCTGCTTTGTGTTTTGCCCCAAAATTGGAGTCAATTCGGGGATGATGTATGGATCAGTTGGATAAGAAAAATGGAAACGGTTGACTTGGAAGAATGTTGAAAACCGCACCCGGTCATTAGTTCGACCAAGGGAATGTATTTTTTTTTCTTCTTGCCAATTCAGGAGACTTCGGCATTAAAAAAAACAACAAAAGAACAATTCCACGAGCGAAAAACGACGGAAAAAATGTTATTATTAATGAGAAAAAATACATAAATGAACAAAATAATCCTTGTTATGAAATCGAATACAGCTGCAAATTTGCGAACAAACAAGTGTGGCCTGTCGTTTTCTTTATCGCTCTCGTATCGTGTATCCGATAAAAAGCACATATTCACAAGCTTCAAACATGTGTGTACATTATTCGAGTAAGTTCCAGTGTCATGGAACTGGTAACGTTACACGAGGGCTCTGACCGATACCGGCGCTACGCTTCGAGACGAAGTTAACGTTACGAGTTGCCCCCCTCCTAAAACTTATATATTCACGATTACTGCATCGAGCAAAGAAAGTTGAATGTGTTTTTTTTTCCCTTTTTCCTCAAACGTTTGTTCATATAAAATACATGCTCCCGCGGCATTAAAAAATTGATATTAAACTTGCTTCAGATTTATTTCTATGAAACTTGGAATGAGGCATAATTTCTACATGAGAAAAAAAAATACTTGAAGCATTATTTTCAATGATTACAGGCCGACGAAGAAAAACTGCATTTCACGAGAAACGAGTAGAAACAATTTTGCTGTCGGAAATTTATCTCCACAAACACAATTCGCATTGGATGAACAATCGCTCGAGAATAAACAGTTTTCTTGATATAATTGCCTGGCTGACGATCTTTGCCAATTAATTTGTGCAGCCGATGCATAACCTTTGAAAAATAAAAAAAATAAAAAATAAAGAGGATCTACAAAAGATTTAGACGTTGAAGTACTCGACTAGGAAACAGGAGAGTATTTGCAGTTGGGAAAGAGGCTCTATTTCCTTGGGAGCGAAGCAACCGGCGCGAATCTTTGCAAAAGATGCTGCCTGAGCCTCTCTTGCTGGCTTTACTAGACGGTATTACGCAAAATTTACGATTGTTGGAGTATGAAAGAGGATTCGAAGAATGAGAGAATGAAGGAAGGAGTGAATAGCCCTTTTTTTCTCAACACACATCTGTACACGTATACAGGGCTTTTTGTGTTTAATGTGAGGACATTTTTCGTCGAGATATGAGCGCCAGAATTCGTCAAATATTCAAAATAATCTATTTAAAAAATAGTAACATCTCGAAATCGAAACAATGAAAAATTGTTCAACTAATTAGTTGACGGAATTTAAATCGAATTAAAAATAAAAACATCAAGTTCCAAACGAGTTGAAAATTCGGTTCTTCGCATTGGCATAACTGTATATTACTCTCTCTCCCTCTCTCTCTCTCTTCCTCGCTCTCTCGTTATGTATACGAATCTCTTTATGTGTAGACGTTGAGGGTCGCGAGGGCGTTTCCCTCTGCTTCTCTTTCGCGTCTCGGAGAAAAGACCGAGACGACGAAGCCTGCGGTAAAATTCCGTCTGTGGTATTGAGCTCGGTTCTCTCTTGGGCACAAATACACACCAAAACTCGTCTTTCGGATGAGTTCGCCATCGCGGAGATCAACTCCGGGGTACGTGAGCTTCCAAAGGTCTCTCCTCTAAAGAATCCTCCAATTCTGTACATTGTGAGCCTCAGCACAAAGTTTTTGATCGTTAAAACCAGCAGCACCGTTCTACACTACACCGAGAAATATAAAGCACAACGTAACGACTTTTTTACAACGTCATACCGCGATGTTCGGGCAGAAAATGTGTTTCACGACGAGAGGATAAATGTACAAAAAGTGCTCTTCATTTTTAAGCTCTGTATAAAATGGGCGTCAACAACTTTTCCAGCTAAAACTGTAAAAAAAATACTATTTTCGTGTTTAATAATCGATATGAATGTGTGAATGTCTGTGCGCTCATGATTAATAGCTTCTGTGACTTTCGACTTTGGATTCCGAGTCGACGAAAGATTCGAGTGTTCGTATAACCATCTCTGAAGGATTTTACGGAGTTGAAAAAGTTTGCTGGATTTCTCTCGGCTTAAAACTGTTGAATAACACTCTGCCAAGTGTCCAAGTACGAATATCAATGGGAAAAGAACAGAAAAAATAAAGTCTCAAAGTCGTTGAATTTTATTGGGATTGTTTTATCGCGAGAAAGAGCGAGTAAGAGTTTTCCCACTGTCGCGTCCTCTTTCAACCTAACTTTTTCCATCCCTTGTCGGTATGCTTAGGTCTCGTAGTGTTTTTTTTTTTTGCCGTTTACGTTTGGATTTTGTGGATGAAATACAAAGAAAGTTTGCAACCAAACTCAACGAAGTATTTTCGCCTCGCACCCGCGGGTGTGAACACAAAACAAACGCTCGACTCTTGTCCAGGAAAAAGAATCGTTTGCAAGATTTGCCAGTTTTTCTTAATGTTTCGCACATCCATATGAAGTCCTCGAGATTTTTATGTCGAAAAGTTCGGCGAACTGGAAGCGAGAGGAGTTTCATTATATTCCTAAACTCCCGGAAATCTGGCAAATCTGATCAAACTTCCGGTTGATGAAAACTGCGCAATATAGAAAACAAATTGCTCATGGAATTTTTCAGTCAAGTTAGTCGCTTTCTGTATTTAGTTGCTGATTTTAAAAGGTCACTTAAAAAACCTAGAAGGAGCTTGAAATATTTTTATAACAATTTTACACCATCGATATTTATTTATTGATTCAATATTATTGAAAAATAGTTTCAGACAGAAATACAGCCTTCTACTGAGCGATTGTTTCGAGTCCGTTTTCTCTCGTAGTCTTTTATCCCTCTCGCGTAATTATAAAAATCGTATCTCGAGAGTAAAATCGCTCGAGAAATATGACGAGGTGAAAGAACAACGACAGAGAGAGAGAGAGAGAGAGAGAAAGAAAGAGTAGACTGCGCCATATCTGTGCATGCAATCATACGTCCACTTGTATCCGAGGACAGATTGCAGCGAAGTGAGGGAGCGAGAGAGAAAGAGAAATTATGACAAAGAAGAAAAGAATAAGGAGGAGAAAAGAAGATTAAAGAGGTCACCGATATAAAGAGAGGACAGTGAGAGTTCGAGGCGTCCTCGGGATCTCATTTACCGAATTAATTTGGTATTTCTTTTTTTTTCCATTTATTTATTATTATTTTTTTCCATACTTTCAAGCTGTCATCACAATGGTGAAAATTAAGCTCGTAAATCAAATGAACGAGTGAACCGTGATTTTAGTTTTTACGTGCCCTTTTTTTCGAGAGGCTTCGCCATTGGAATAAGTTTGTGCCGATCGGATTTTTTTGGATCGGAGCGAGTGAATGAGGCGAGGGAGGGAGGACCTTATATCGCGAAGAGAGGGGCAAGGGGAGAGCAGCCCAACAGCCGCGTAATTCGTAAAATGTTGTAACCCAGAGTCGTTGAGTTGTTGATGTAAAGGCGGTTGTATGTGGCAACGTGAGTCGCGAAGTTTCACAAATGGGTCAACATATAGCGGCAATTGCAAATGGCGGCAGGGCGCGTTAGCGGTATAGCGCAAAAGCGGTTGAAACCAAGAGACTGAGAGGAAGAGAGACAGTGAGACTCTCAGTAAGTTTGTACACGTTTATTTGTACGTTAAATCAACTTATTGGAGTCATAAGGGCGTAATGGAGGTTGTTTAACACGTTGAAATGATGTAGGTCACTCCATTTCGTCTCTGGTGCGTTTGAGTAAGTTTGGTAATATATATTTATCGTCGGCATCGTCATCTTTCGCTTACGAAAAGTTTTATTTTTCCTTTTTTTATATTTTTTTTTTTCGTTTTTCACTCGCGTACGTGCATATTATACATATTTATGTTAAGGGGGATCAAGTTTTATTCGGTAGTCGTACGCACGTGGCTTATGATCGTGCGTGAGAGTTTTTAAAAGTTATTAACCACCAGACGAGAGTTTCGTTTCTCTTAACTGCAAAGCTCATGCTCCCTCTTTATTCTCGTTTTTTCGTACACCTTTTTTCTCATTCTTTCTTTACTCGATGACGTCGGCTCAACAAAGACGCGACCACGCGATGTCGATATCCAGCAGAGTTTCAAATAAATAAACTCCAATAAATAGGTCACGTTTTCATACGCAATTACACCTCGTCCTAGTTCCTTGGACATGGGAATAAAATTATTAACGAATTTAAGGAAAATCGCGTCTAAATTACGTACTCACGTATCTCGAGAAATCAAAATTATGCAAAAAAAATATACATCGACGTGACTTTTTAATCAAATTTTGGTTAATTCTCGCATTCATTTATTTTTAACCAGAATTATAAAAAATGTACGAATAAATAAAATAGAAAAAAAAAAGTCACTGCGAAAAAAGAGGAATATGTTAAATACACGTCAATTATGTTAACAATGTCATTATTTTTCTACATGTTTTCGTTTTGGCGGGTAATGATGTGAAAAAAGTGGTAAAATAACGGACATCGGGGTTTTATCAATTTAGGTCAAAATTTCCTTCGTGAATATATTTGTGTGGATATTCGTGAATGCGTAAGTATACAGAACGGAAAGAATCAGAGTTTTTAATAGACGATAATTTTATTAATGGACACGTGTGGGCGTTATTTTTCGGGAGCCATTAAAACAGAAACAGTTTTTAGCCTTCATAGACTCGTCACGGTCTAACGATGAGAGAGTTTGCGGAAGAACCGCTTGATAAAACGGTTATGAGATGTAACCGCTTGAGAGAGTCCGGCGCTGCTTCTTCTCAACGATAAAATTATACATACTACGAAGGATCCTATTAAGACTTGTTAGCAAACGTGTCACGGATATAAATTCTTGATTTTTGTCTTGACAACACGTACACAGTTGTGTACATTCACTTGTACGTAAATATTCGTAAATATATGTGTACGAGTGGATTTTTGGTGGTGCTCGAAAACTTAACGGTATTTCAGGAAAAATATTAACTCCGGGGGAGAGTTGAACAATAATTCTTGCTCGTTGCCGTGAATTTAAAGGGCATCAATTTTTTTCATCGGTTTTTAATGAATCATTGAAAATGATTAAGAGTTAAGAACGAATTGACAAGTGTTTTAATTTTTTTTTATCACCAGGAAATTTTTTTCCTGTTACCTCAACCTAGTGGTATTTTTTTAGTGATTTTCGGGATCGAGAGAATAATAGAATTTAAAAAAAGTGTAATTCTTTGGTAAAAACTTACTAATTGTGTAAAAAATAAGAAAGAAACTAAAAGTGGAAAACTTGGCGTATGTAAATGTCAGGCACATACGCATTCATGCTCGAGTTTGTTGAGCCAGTCGAACGACTGTATTCATCGGATGTACGGAGAAGAGGTCAAGTCGATTCAAGGCTTGAGTTTGAATGAGTGACGAGAGATAGAGTTCTGCTGTCCGTGTTCGCGTGCGCTACGAATTCAATATCCAATGACTCAAAACGAGACTGACGAAGGTTTTCTTTTGCCAAAGTTATACTTTTTCAAACTTGTGCTTCTGGATTTATGATGAATTTTCAGAAAATCGGGTTTTTAGAAATTCTAAACAATTCTTTACCAATCTACTGCGAGAATTTTCATGATCAAAGTTAAAAAACCAAACGTTTTGGAAACGAAGAATTCCTTTTGAGAAACTTAACAATGTAGTCTCGTTAAGAACTTTTTTTCAGAAGATTCAAACTTCGAAATATTCCCGACACTATCATGGAACTATGAGCAAAATTTCCGAAGGATTCACTGTCCCGTATTCGAGATAATTGCAATAAAAAATTGCACATTTTTACAGGCATTCTTATGAGGAGCGGTAAAAAAATTCACATTTTACGGAGTACCTCTAAAACTTTTTAACCGAGTTTTTTTTCTCCTCAACAACAGAGGCACAGTTGACGAAGTTTGTCTAAAAAAATCAAGAATTTCAACCGCGTCGAGTTTCGGAGAAACAGCGACATAAAGTATAAGCTCTGTGAATTGGATATCGAAAAGTTTTGGTTGTTTCTCAAACTTTGAACTTCATATCAGACATTTTTCTCGGAGGTTCATATGTTTTTAAATTCCTATAAGATACAAAAACTAACAATATTAGATTATTCGGTGAGTAATATATCCAATTTCGTAAAACTAACCGAAGAGTCAACTTTCGAACGTGCTTATGGCGAAACTATACGCGAAGGCACATTTTTGCTGTCGACATTGTTGTGAAATGTTTCTTGAAATAAAATACGGTAGAAAACAATACGAAGCCATGAAAAGATCTTGAATTTTGTAAATTGTATTTGTGGAAGTGTTCGAATTGAGATTCGGTAGAAAAATATAGATCGAAATTGACGTTGAATGAATTTCCAACATGTCGCGAAGTCGTATTCACAGGAGACACATGCACACGTAACTGTAATTTCTTCATTCTTTGTTCCCACTCATGATATACGCGAATTTACAGATTCATTCTGCACTTTAAAAGAATGTCGTAAGAGTGACTAGAGCCGTGAAGGAAAATAAGAGAGAGAGAGAGAGAGAGAGAGAGAGAGAGAGAGAGAGAGAGAGA